>JAADJG010000641.1:0-28360 GCA_012932025.1 Fusarium austroafricanum | reverse complement strand
GTATTAATTAAGAGGTTATAATTTTATTTAAGACTTAATTATATTAATTTTATATAGTATTTTATTAAAAAAATGCATTTAAGAAATGCTTCTTACCCCGCTTATACCTATATGGTCACTAAAAAAAAGCAAGGCGCGGTACGAAGCGGAGGCTTATGCCGGTCAAAGGGATACTATAATCTGCTTGGAAGAGATATAGAATGCACCGGTTATTTCATGACCCACCTGTTGTTGACTTGCCCAATATGTTCTGCGTCATGAGGGTCGTGGGGAAGGTAAACCTTCACCTTCAACCGCGCGAGCTTTGCTTTTCGCGCCAACCACTATGGATAAGAGGAAGTAATCGTACACTGGACAACATGACAAAAACATAGTAGGTTTTCCCCCCACAACATAACCTTATCCCAAGGTTTTGTACAATTGAGCATTGATTAGGCTCCTTTATAGGATAAGATCTAGGTAGAGGCTAGGTAAGTATAATCAATTTCGTTCTTGTCACAAGAAAATCCATCGCGTCAACACAAGCCTTGCACACTATTGCATTTAATCTGATTCCAATTGCCGTACCTAGATCTTAATTAAACCGGTTTTGAAGTATCTCTTTCGAAGCCGTAAAGTTTGTGGATGCTAAAGAATCAGAAGAGCTACCTAAATCTTTAGGCTAGGTATTCCTTAACAGATATTAGCCCCACCTTACGCCGCCAAAAGAGATCAAGACTGGGCGCAAACCCTTCGAATCGCAAAACTTGCATCATCCGCCGCCATGCTGTACGATCTCAACATAGCTTGGTCGTCTTCTACGACCCAAGATCAGCTGCTTCAGACTCTCACTCTCTCATCAACTCTCGGATATTCTACAGTCGCGCTCAACCACACGCTCACGCTGCCGCTTCCTTCCAACCTCACGGCACCCTTCCCCAGTATAGAGCCTCCAACAACCTCCAAGCTGCCAAATATCCTCCACCGCGCAACTCTTCCTCTATCCGACCCTTCGGCAAACAACTACCGTATTCCGTTTCTCACCTCGACATATGACATCATCGCGGCTCGCCCGCTGACTGATAAAGCCTTTCAGAATGCGTGCCTCACGCTCGATGTCCCTATAATATCCATGGACTTTACGCAGCACTTGCCCTTTCACTTTAAGCCGAAGCCATGCATGGCTGCTGTTTCACGCGGCATTCGCTTTGAAGTCTGCTACAGCCAAGCACTAGACGCCGATCCCCGAGGGCGCGCCAACTTCATCTCAAACGTCGTGGGTCTCATCCGAGCGACGCGTGGCAGAGGCATCATGATCAGTAGCGAAGCCAAGGACGCACTGTCTCTAAGGGCACCTGCTGACGTGGTCAATTTACTCAGTGTATGGGGGTTGGGCAACGAAAAGGGCATGGAAGGTCTTGGAGGGATCCCGCGCTCTGTTGTGGTCAACGAAGGTATCAAGAGGAATGGCTTTAGGGGGGTTATCAATATCGTTGAAGTCCCCGAGAAGGATAATAGGGGCGGAAATCAGTCAAAGACCAAGACCAAGAACAAGGGGCAAGATCAGAACCAAAAGCGCAAGAATGGCGAGGGGGACGATTCTCAGCAAATCAGCAAGCGGCAAGCCAAGAAGATGAAATTGGCTTCAAGAAGCGCAGGAAGTGAGAAGAAATAAGAAAATTTTAGATTGGCGTTTTGGAACAGCATCATGATACCCATAGATAGATGGCATGCTCTGGAGACTTGCTCACATTATTATAAGACTAGCTACAACATTACGAGCACGAATGCCCTTCGAAAGAAACCCAAGTCCACCTCAAAAATTGCCACCTACACCATCTTTTTTGACGCATTATCAATCCATATCCAGGAACTTATGGAGTGCCCGTGGCGCGGGCCTTGAGGGGGCCTCCTCCTCCACCCAGGTTACCCAAGTTGAGCGCGCTGCTGAGTTTTGACGGGTCGGAGAGATCAATGGGGACTCGTGTCTGGGAAGCTCCTCCAGCGTTGACGGTTGTTGTGGGCTTAGTTCCGTCCAGAGCAGGCTGTGCAAGTCTTCCTGTAGTATCGGGCCCCATGTTGCCGAGTTCCATTGAAGGAGACAGGGTTTCTTTTTCTTGCGTGGAAGAAGGTTCGGCAAGGGGCTCTTCAATAGAACTGACAGGCTCTTGAGGAGTGGTGGACTCCGTGGTCGCAGGTTGTGCGATGGAAGTAGTAAGCTCATCGGGAGTGACGGCTGAAGAAGTCACGGCCGAAGTCACGGGTATCTCGATAGAACTAGCGGGCTCTTGAGGGGCAACGGCCTCCGTAGTGGCGGACTTCGCGGTAGAATTGACAGGCTCCGAGGGGACAACGGGAGCGGCGGGCTGTGTCGTGATAGGGTTTTCGATTGGAGCAGCAGGCTGTTCAGGAGTGACAGCTGTAGTTGCGGGATTGGCGGGATTCTCGATAACACTGCTAGCAGGGTTCTGGGGAACCGGAGGAACGACAGTTTGCGATACAGCTGGGCTACCCACAGCAAAAGGATCGTGTGAGAGTGTCGTCCTGGGCAGTTGGCTCTCGGGAATAGGAATCGTACTAACACCGACACCTGGGTTAAACTGTCTTCCGAGTGCGTCTTCAGGCTGGCCGGGAACGGGAGCCTTGATTGAGTTAGTACTTGCTATTCAATTAGTTATAAAGGCAGCTTACTGGTGCCTGTGCCTGTCCAGGCATGGTAACTGTGAGAGGGCGGACTTCAGTAACAGTAACAAGCACCTGTTGGAAGTAAGTAAAAAGCTAAAGAGGAGCGGAGAAGGGACTTACAGGTGAAGTGACAGTCTGGACGATAGGCTGAGAGTTAATTAGCAAAGCCATACTCCTGTGCATTAGCGAGTGTACTTACAGGAGGCGCCGCAGCCATCTGGGTGACATATACAGTCTGAACTTGATTGACAACTTCAGTTCTGGTTTCGGTAACAGTCACAGCTGGCGCATTCATAGTGACTGTCACAGCACTGGGTCCAGCAGCAACTCCCTCGGCTTGGATAGTCTGAGTAACAGTCTCCGTCGCTTTCTCGGTTCCTTGTTGAGTAACTGTTTCGGTTATATAAGACAACCTCAGTCTAGATATATGTCAGCGTTGAAGACATGAACGAGCGTTTACGGCTTTTGTAAACCTACCCCTCGAATTTGAGTGCATGAGCAACCCCTTCAACCTCTGCTTGCCTCTTTTTCATTATCCCATGTCTTCCCGCGGCCTATTCAAGTCAAGTTTAGTCTTTTTGGCGATGCTGGCCTAAGTTTAATCTCCTCACCTGCGCAACATGGGCGGCGGCAAGCCAAAGCAGCAGCTTCATGATGGCCTAATATCCCTAATAGATGTCTGATTCGATATGTAATTTGGCGTAGAGGTCGGTTCAACAGTCCAGCTGTTTATATATGTACAGTTCAGGTGCGATGAATGAGCGACAGTTATAACAATTCGACAATAGCGATTAATCTCGGAGAGTATGTCGAGTAGGTATTAAGAGTCGTTCAGTCAAGGACAATTAAAGAATGGTTGCCCGAGGCAGAACAAGAAGCGAAGCCGTGACGATAGTACGCCGAGTCCAAAGCCCGGGTAGTACAAGTCAATCAATGAAAGAGCGAATGATTGACAGGTCACGATAGAGAGAAAACAACAATAAACACACAGCACATCAGAATCAAAGTCAGAAGCGAAGGGAGGGGAGAGGGGAGAGAAATGGGATGATTCTATGTCTCTCCACGGTTTAGACCTGGCTCGCCGCCGCACACACCGTCGCAGACGAAGCAGGGGCTTGGTGCATGATGGTTCTGGAATCTGAGGCTCAAACGGCGACTGTGACGCTTGAGGTTAGGACAAGCTAGGGTTGGAGTTTGGGGATGAGCTAGGTTCAGGGGTAAGAAGACGCTATCGCGACAAGGAGTTGGACAGAATCAACTCGATCAGGATTATTATTTGGCTGTGAACGATGATCCAGGTCTGGGATCGGCATATGGGCTTGCTAGCTGATAACTTTATCGAAATTGAATATAAAGTGTCGCTTGGGGAACTGTAATTCACGGTTCAGCTCAATATCAATGCCTTTATACCCAAGACTTGGCGGTATCTTTCATGATGGGACTAAAGGGGGCTAATCGAGGTACCACCGTTTGGCAGGACTTGGCAATAGTCAACCTCGAGACAAGACGTGTTGCGATAATATCCCCCCAAGTTTTGGTAAGCGCTGCAACATGATCACATAACAAAAACCAGCAGAAGTCGACCATCTTGGCGGCCAAGATAAATCATCACAACCGTTTTCTCCCGTTGTGGCCTTATAGCTTCTCAAAAGAGACGATTCTCAAGGAGAATTGTTAAGAATTTGTGCCTAGAATTCTCCATCAATAGCGAGACGCATGTGAAGCACCCCTTGTTCATCCGAGGTTTCGGGATGGGGCCGGGACGCTACTTTGAGTCTATCGGCCGAAATGCCAAGAACTGTTGAAGGGGCCTCTTTTGATTGCACTAATAAATGTCAAAGTTTCGAATTAACAACTTTTTAATGGAATTGAAGAATAAGGCTGAGTCTTTGCGACCGGCATTAAAGTGCATATTGAGTGCCGTTGAAAGAAGCTTTTGACCTTTATAGAGTCTATTTTACTTGTAGTTCAACATACAGGGGTCTCAATGCACGTCATTATGATAGAAAGGTTAAAAAACACAGACAGTAATAGTTTAGGTGCTAAGTAGCATCACCGCAATTTTGATTTAAAACGGAAATGCCATAATTGGCCAAAATAACTCAGACAAGAGGTCCAGTAAGTCGAATATCTCTGTAAAGTCGTAAAACTTCTGAGGAATAACTCTATAATAGCATAATAAGAACAACTCAATGTTTCCTTAAATTCATCTATAACTTTAGGTATTCCTTAATAGATATTAATACCAAGGACTAGCTCGTGCAAGCTTCACAGAGTCTAAGACGATACCACAAACATAGACATTCTTTTACTTAGGGGATCTCGCTATGGCTATCACTACTACTCGATAAACACCTCAAACCATAGCCCATCATTTCCATTTATCCTAGTCGTTTATTGCGCCTATTCTCATGAAATGACTCCCCCATGTCTTCAACCAACGACATGTTTCAACTCCAAATTCCACAATCTGCCCCACCAACAGCACTCAACACCAATGACCCATCCATGTTGCTCATCCAGTCGTATTGGTGTCCCCGTTCACATCAGCGGAGCTCGACGAGGCCCTTTGGCTGACAGGCATGTTGCATCCAGCACTTCCAACCAGGTCACCAGGCTGGTCCAGCTCCTCCTGAGTCGATCCATAGTCCGTATATCCGGACTCCTCTGAGTGGGTTTCAGAACCCTCGGGAATGGGAACCATTGCCGTCTTGGTCCAGATATGAATCGCTCGCTTCCAGTCCAAGCCATCAAGGCATCCTCCCTTGACGGAAATTACGTTTTTGGACTAACTTCAGTCAGTATCAATCAAGTGATAAGCGAGGGTGTTGACTGCTGCGTACAGGCGTTGAGTGAATGAGACGGGTTCCGCATTTGCGGCAGAAGTAGCTATTTCGTAACAGTTAGCGCCCAGTCAAACATGAAGATTCTCAAACACGCACCAGTAGAGCTGATGTCCTGACGCTGTAGGCCGACTATCACCACCCAAAGCCGATTAGTCAATTTGTTTCAATGACCTAATAGTCTGTCCTACCTGTAAACGCTCAGGAGGTCCGTGTCAGGCAGCTCGAATCGAGGAAAGATGGCTGAAGTGCCAAATGCTGAGCCTGTCTGTCGTCTACAAGCATCGCAGTGGCAGATGTAGAGAGCAAGAGGTTGAGGTAGAGGAGTCTTGAAGCTCACTGAACCACACTGACATCTGGCCTCCATTGTTGCGAGATACGTTGCAAGATACGAGCAGTCAAACTTAAAAGTCGTGATGTGTTTCAACGGCGATAGGATTCGTAAGCAGTGTTTCGATTTTCAGTTCAAAACGTGGTTTCGAACATTTGAAACCTGGAGGTGGAGGCTGTTTGTTGAATAAGATGCTCTCTCTGTACTGTACGTACGTAGTAATGCGGCGTGTGGAGGCGGGGTCAGTCCAATTGGAGGTTTCAACCAACTTGATTATAGACTGACAACAAGATAAGGCTGAAAAGGCATTTATACAGAGGAAACACGGTTGCTAACACAGTAAGGCAGAGCCCCCAGTTATCGCTCTAATTTAAAGAAAGTAGAGGCAAATAAGTACTTGGCTCCGCGTTCGAGTGTGACGTGACTCATTGCGGCACAGCTTGGCGAGAGTCGCGCGAAGTCACATGGCGTTCTATTCTCCCGGCTTACTCCCATTGCTTATCATGTGTCATAAGTTATTACCTGAATTGATCGTCAATTTCTTATCAGTTCTGAGGATATCCTCGGCATTTCGCTCTAAAATATTGGATGCCATTGATATCCTATGTTAGACTTTGTTGAATTGTGGCATTGGATTGGTTGCAGTGGACCAATGCATCCAGACTCTGTCATGGGCGTTACACTTTGCGAAACAGCCATCAATGGTTCGATGCTGAAACTTACGAATGAATCAGCTCAATGTTATGCAGAGACCAATAGATTGCTTCTTGTGATATCTTGTCTGTCATGGGAATGCTTAATTATCATTGCATGACACGAATTGACGGACATGCTATAATAGGTCAGAGGCGGCGTTCAAAGGAATATCATTCTCAATCTCAGACGAAAGCTAACCAACCTCGGGTCCTTGAACTCCCATGAATGCGCAATGCTATACCGATGCTAGTGCAAAGATCCAATCTCGACCTGCAAGAACTCCTCCAAGGCCACACCAATGCTCCTCTGATATACCAAAAGCACAGCTATACGACCTCTCTTGTAGATATTTCAACTGATGAGTCTGCCACCAAAGCACTCGTAGCAGCTCCCACCTCCGTCTCCGGATTCCTCCAACCAACATCACCCTTAATCCACTCCATCCTCTCCTGAACCTTCTCTGTGCACGCAACCATAACTCTCTCCATTCCTGCCTCTCTCAGCTCTCCTTGCAGGACCTTACACCACTCAATCTTGTCTACATCACTCATCTCCTTCGCCACAACCTCCATTTCAACCCTCTCTAACCGTGTCATCAGCACGAGGCCCTCTCCGACCCATTGCCGTGCCGCCTCGGCCCTGCGCCCCACTCCGCCTCCGAACGCCGGCCCCGTCACCACCGATGTACTCGCGCCGAGCACCATCTTCATCCGCAGGCCTCTAACACCAGATGCCCACTCGCTGCACAGCCCGCGCCATTCCTCTCGGCCTGCGCCCCCAACCACCACATCCCGTGCGAGTACCTCCAGTCGGACGTAGCGGAGGGAAGCGCGCTGCCACGGAGCGAGGGCTCGGGTGAAGGCGCGTGCCGCCCATAGACCCGAGGCAAACCAGTTTACAAACACAAATTCATTCTGTGTAAATGGTATAAGACGTGCTTCTCGGTAGATTTGCCGGTTTGCGCGCAGGAGGCTCGTAGGAAGACCCGAAAGAGGACGGTATGGTGAAAGGAGCCCCAGGTCTCTTTGCGGACCACGTTTCGATCTTTCGTTTTTAGATGTGGCTTCTGGTTCAACTCTCTGTAGAATGTATTGGCAATGCACGGGAGTTGGATACCATGGTGCAAGCTGTGCATGTCGAACGGGGCACATCAGGTGAAGCCAATGGTAGATATGGAGTCGGATTTCAAGTGGTAACGTAAGAAATGTGAGTTTAGTCTCGACCTTTTCGATCGACATGTCTGGTATCGAGCGTGGGATCGCTCCGTCAATTGGTACGATCTCGATATGCGAATCTGAGGTATGATTATATGTATCGGGAGGCATGCCAGCGCCGTGACAGCACAATTGATAGGAGGGCATCATCACGGATCGTGGAATGCGTGAAAGACAACAACCGAGGAAACGACGTCGAGAAAGAAAGCCTCAGTGCGACGTCCATCCCAGCTGTATAAGTAGTCAGCCGGCTCCATTCTTTGATGGTACCAAAAAAGCCAACGCGCAATCAATGCTGTCAACTGTCACACTGATTTCCTCAGTTCAGCAGTCTCGTGAGCACTAGCATCCAAGCCTGGGCTATCAAGAACGCGGGGAATTGGGAGCTTTTGTGCCGTGAGCGGTTCAGTGACGACATGGCTGAGGACGGCGACGAATGAAGGCTGGAGTTGAGGTCAGCTTACTGCACAGCAGCACAGCTCAGGCTTGGCGTGTTGTAGCTTTAGCTTGAAGCTAGTATTCATTGAGGATGAGGACGAGAACAGGAATGAGATCAGCTTAGAATACCAATTGATATAGAACGCGTTGCGATTAAGTGATAAGTTGGAACTCAATCCGGTATCAGATGAAGCTATTGAATTATCAATATAACTGATGTGGAGAAAAGGCTTGTGAGCTGTTTTCAATATTTTTATTGACCAGTCTAAGCTGACACACTCGACGGGAGTTTGAGAGCCAGTACTCGTGTACTAGACTCGCTATTTTGATGCATCAGACCTAAACAGCCGTCAGCTTATCTCACAAGGAATTGGGTATATGGATATGAAGCCACTCACACCCAGTCCTTATCTAAACGCCTCGATCCATAATGGTTTGTAAACCCAACAACGGCTTACTGCAACGATCCAAACTCTTACCGATGAAGGCCATCCTTATGAAGGAACAAGACCCTGCTGCGGCTGTGCTTGCTGCTGGTCGCTAGGCAGTATGCTGATGCCTTGAAGCCCCCTGAAGACGTCCACCTTGCGCTCATACTCAACATTTCGTGGCACCTCAAAATCGCCTCGTGCCGCAAACCAAAGCAAGGTCTCAGGCTCCGCCCCTCGTATCTTCACCGCTGGAGCTTCTGTCTTCTCTGGCTCTTCCTCCTCGTCTTCTTCGTCCCCTTCCTCGTCCTCATCGTCTTCATCATCCTCAATGCCCTTTCGTAGACCTGTGCGTACGTTCTTGATTCCAGTAGCGCGCTCTTCCGCGGTGTAGGGATCGTTATTCTCATTCGCCGCGAAATAACCGATACGCTCCGAGAGCCAGGCTCGCAATTCCCTCCAAATAGTTTCTAAAGCTTCGAGCCCAGCCGGTGTGGCGAGTCGCGCTGTTTCACGACCTTGGTTGACAAACTCTTCGATATCAGGTTCGAGTTTCTTGCGCAGTAGTTGGAGAAGGACGTTTTCTTGGGTTCGACCGGGGTAATTTGTCGAGGGACGGATGGCCATGCGATTGAAGAGATCTACGTTTTCGTTTGTGCTCTCGAGAAGCGACCTGAGATTCTTTTGGAGAATTTTCGCCGATGCTTGAATTGATTTGCTAGTAGAAGAGGTTAGTTGCTGTGTCTTTGACGCATTATGGTGTGGCAACGCACGGGGGTGGTAAAGGATTGCTCATCAAGAGATCCTGTCTGAAGCTCTGAACGCTGCTAGATAGCTGAGCTACCTTGCTCAATGTCTGCTCAAGAGCCTTGAGCTCATCGTCTTCCAGGTTGAGAGTAGCCATGATGGCTTAGAGTAACGACCGTTGGTGGGTAAAAGTGTACAGCTGGTCAGTGATATGCGATTATCAATGCCAGTGATACCACAAAGAAAAGAAGCCCCGATATTGGCTAACGGTAAGTTAGTTGGATAAAGGAAATTCGGGGCAGACGCGGGGCATTTCAAAGCTTCCAGAACAAAGCGCGCCACCGCTTGCACACCACCGTGCCTCAGCGTCGGTATGGGGTCACCATAGCCAAAATATCAAGCCTAGCAGTTCAGGCAAAAAAAGGTAATTATACCAACACCCTCTGAAACTTATACAAGAACGCCTAGACCCTGAAACAGCGGATCTCTCTCCACTCACCCCGGATTCTAATAATTTCAACAACGTCATGGGCTATTTGCGACATCAGCGCCAAAATCACACAATCTGCGCTTACAGTTTCAAGCTCCGTAGATGCCGTCGTAAACGTCGATCATGTAGGGCGATGGGCCGCATCGGGCCCGGACACCGACACTCCGCTATCCCGGAGGAATATGTGCTTTATGTTATTGGAAGACAAGAGAATTGGGTTGCTTATGGCAATTCACCCTGATCTGAGAGATGAGGTGATCCTGATTGATAATGGCGATAATCAGCTGCTACCTCGGAGTAATAGGGTTGGAACCGTGTAGAACATTGCTGGAAGACACCAAGACAGCACAAACTGATTTCGGTGAATCATGTATGTTTATTATAATTTTGTGGAATCAATTGAGAGCTTTTAAGAATTTAATCAATCTAAACACAGAGAAATCATAGCTGGCTATGCTTGATGCGAAAGTGCAGTTTATAATCCAACATTGTGCGTGTTATAGCAACATCAAGAATAACCGCTAAAGTGAACGCCTAGTACGGAAGGTCATGTCTCATAAATTTTGACGATTTAAAATTTAGCTGTTTCGGACAAGGGATACGGCTTTGCTCTCATATCCATTGGCGTCAACGAAAGGGAAACGAGCTCGGCGCTCAAGATCGTCGAGAGGGATGGTGGAGCGGATGTACCTGCGGGAAATACGTTAGCACGTCTTAAACTCTCCGATGATGTGATAAAGTGGCTTTTCCAGCATCAACTGGTGGAAAGATTGATTGGACTGCTTATCCACTTACTTTTTTCTGCCATCATCTTCGGGATTATGGTCCCAGCTGGTGAACTCACCCTCCTTGAGGGCGTCCCACACCACTCGTCGTGTGCGTTGAGACATGAGAACCTTCTCAGTGATGGCATCGAAGTCCCATCGAGCGTGGGCCTCAGCCTCGAACTTGTGGAAAACTTCCTTGGCTTCCTCTTGTTCAGGCGTTTGGGGTGCGATCTTTCTGAAACGGGCAAGGTTGTCCAACTCTTTAGGATCACGAGCGAGGTTGTAAAGTTGGGGCTCGTCGGCTGGGCATGTGATGTACTTCCAGTCTCCTCGTCGGATCATCATCATTGGGCGAACAGTACCCTCACCAGTGTACTCGGCGATGACCGTGTCGTGACCCTCGCGGCCTTCGAGATGAGGCAGCATGCTAATTCCGTCCATTGGCAAGTAGGGCGATGGCTTAGTGCCTACTAAGTCGCAGATAGTGGGTAGAAGATCGAGAGTCGATACGTTCTGGGTGACGCGGTGAGGAGTGAATCGCTTGGGGTAGTTGATCAACATGGGAACTCGAACAGATGACTCAAAGTAGCTCATCTTATACCAAAGTCCACGCTCACCCAGCATGTCACCATGGTCGCCGCTGAAGATGACAATAGTGTTCTCAGCCAGACCAGCATCCTCAAGAGTCTCAAGAAGACGACCAATGCAGTCGTCAACGTAGCTCACTGAGCCATAGTATGCTCGCTTGGCTCGCTTGATCTGCTCCTCCGAAAAGTCCTGGTCCCAAAGATCACAGACCTTGAGAAGTCGCTGGCTGTGAGAGTCGAGGTCTTCCTTGCTCATCTTGACCTCGGGTAGGTCGATATCGACATCCTCGTACAGGTTCCAGTACTTCTTGGTAATGGTGTAAGGGTCGTGTGGGTGAGTGAGGGAAACAGTCAGGGCAAAGGGTCGCTTCTTAGGACCTTCACGAACATGGTCCCACAGGTACTGGGTACTCTTATACATGACCTCCTCATCATAGTCGAGCTGGTTGCTTCGGCCACAGGGACCTGCCTGGAGAATAGAGCTGGCATTGTGGTACCACTCGAGGCGAGTATCAGGCTCATCCCAGTTCACAGCCCAGCCAAAGTCACCAGGGTAAATGTCGCTGGTAAGTCGCTGCTCGTAACCGTGAAGTTGATCACCAATGAAGTGCATCTTACCAGCAAGGGAAGTATGGTAGCCCTTGGAACGCAGGTAGTGCGCGTAGGTTGGCACGTCAGAGCCAATTTGGGCAGCATTGTCATAAGCGCCAATCTTCATGGGGAGTTGGCCGCTGATCAAGCTCATGCGTGAAGGGGCGCACAGTGGTGAAGGGCAGTAAGCAGAGTCGAACTGGACAGAGGTTGAAGCAAGACGGTCGAGGTTTGGTGTCTTGATTTGGGATTTGGGGTTGTACATCTTGAGCTGAGGAGCAGCCAGTTGATCGGCCATGATGAAGAGAATGTTGGGCTTCTCAGCCTCAGAAGAGAGCTGAGAGGCGGCGGAGGTCTCTCCATTAGAGGGAGGAAGAGAGTTAAGATCGGGTGCCATGTTGACTCAAGCTCAATGAACAATTTGTAGTATAGTGGTTACTTGAGATATGATGTGATAGTTTCGAATACTAAGAATGGGTATCTAGAGACGTGTGCGTAAAGAAGAAAAGAAGATGGTGAAGAAGAGTTTAGTGAAATTAGGTCCAAAGGTAAAAATTGAAGGGCAGGTGGGTGGTTAAATAGATGTCGAGATAAGTCCTACTGCAGGTTGGAGGTGATAGCCAGGTGGAGATTGACTAGGGCTTAGACACGGAATTCGCTCTTGCTTCTAGCCAGCGGTGACCAGAAGCCTCGTGAATTAATGCGGAGGGTGCTAGGTTAGTTCAAGGCAGTAGTCTCGTGATATCCCTGGTAGGGTTTGTGGTTCAGATTGATCAGTGAGAGGATGCTGGATGGTACACGCGGGAACACACATTAACACACAGGCTCTGCGTAGATATGCATTCACAACAGGGATCAGAGTGGAGGAATACGGGGAAACAAATAGATCTGCACGAGGCTCGATGTCCGTGGGCGAGTCGGTAAGAAAGAAGAAACGTAGCTAATGCAAATATCCCGATATGAGAGCCAGAACGGGGAAGGGGGCCGGTGAGGTGCTCAACGCCACAAGTTTTGCAATCAAAGGGGGGTGGAGTAGAAACAATGTCTTGTGTTGTCTCGTCTCATCTTGCCTATCTTTGACTTTCAGAGGCAAAGCAATCGATCAGTCAGAGCAGCAGAGAATAAGAAAGTAATGGAAAAAACCGGGGTGTGTCTAGGTAAGCTCTGGTTGTGGAGGCTCACGACAGCGGTGGGCTTGGCCTAGGGCGCAGGCATGGAGGTCCACAGTAGCTTAGTTTCGTTGCCGCGCCGTGGGGTGTGCGTCCGACGGCAACCGGGTAGACAGAATAGCCAGGGGTTATTCCAATAAAGCAGGAGCATCTATCTGTACGATGGTGCTAAGGGGGCGTGTTGCTGTTGCTGTTGCTATTGCTGAGAACATGGGCCCAGAAGCACATGCAACTATCCGGTCTTAACCTCAATCTTGAGGCCAACCTCGAGCTTCTTGGGCTAAGACTATCATCAACACAAAACTGAGTCACGAGGATCGAGATCAACACGCATGCATTGTCTCAAGATAACCTTTTTTAGCTGTGCCCATCAGACTTACGAAATTGCAAGCCCGAGCTCGTTTCATTTCATTGTGTTTCTCCGTACATAGGTGGATTAGATGGATGTATCATGCCTGGCTAATACACCACCATTTTTCCCAATTGATGGTGTTTAGGGCATTGGGAAATGAGAATCATGTCACATGCTCACTTACCCTTGCTTGCTCTTGTTCTTCTCCTCGTTTCCAGTTTCGCCTTTGAATTGCGGCGGTATGTAGATATCCGTCCACGAAGCCCTTCAGCCAATGCCACTACACAGATAGTGCATATCACATCCACGTCTGCAACACTGAGAACTCAAGTCAGCACAAGAGGACAAGCAGATAGACACGTTGCACGCTATTAAAACTCTATGTTTATGCTTGAGTAACCGAGTCACACAGACCTAAATGTTGCTCAGACAATCGCTGGGTATCTTGCATTACCTTACCATTTGCCAGCTGCCAGTTCAGTTCATTGCCAGCCGAGAAAATGCAGATTCCTTCCTTCTCTTCTGTCTGACTTTATGCATTTACAAGGAATATGGCTTGGCAACTTCTGGGTTGCGCAGGGGTCCCAAACGACTACTCGATTCGGCCAGCAGCCAACCACCATTGGTTCATGACTTCTTGCCCAGTCCTTCCCTGGCCAAGCCCAGAACCCACCAAGATTGACTGACAGCTTTAGATGTACCCCGGCCCGGCACACTCTGCATTGCTGTCTTCTCACCTTCACTTTTTTGCTTTGCCATCCGCCAGCCGCGAAGCCACGTCTCCTTCATCCATCCCATTATGAACAAGATGCATCATCATCGTACATCATACATACTAACACTCATTACACAATGGCTCCAAATTAACAAACCCTCGGACATGTATGAGGCCGTCGACATCACCATCAACCTCCTCCAGTGAACTGATCTCGGCCGACGGAACGGGGTTTTCATGATATAATATGTCCGACTTGCCCATCAGGCACAACTTGATCAATGAAATAGAGCCCGCATGATGGGCCGCATCTATCAATGGTCGACCATAGCAATAGCCATTCACTCAACTCGTCACATAGACCGCGATCTTCATTGGCCACGTCTTAGCGTTTCGATTTATCCTCGTCGTGAAGTTGATGCATCAGTCTCAACGCGCATACCGTCGCACTGGTTGCCTTCTGTTCCCCCACATGCGCCTGTCGAAGCTTCTCTTCTGTCGTCCCCCGTTTCGTGCAAACCTAACGATGCAACATGCAAGCCTACGTGATAAGAATGCGCCTCGTCCCACCATCTTTGAGCAATCGGCCTCGATTTTAGTGGGTGTCATGGTCGTTCAAAGGCCACCATCCTCGGGTTTTGACGACGCACTGGCCCTCTTACGCCATTTGCCGGTCCCTGCATCCTTTATCTGCACCTTCTTTCACCTCCAAGGCCTTGAAAAATTCAACCTCCAAGAATTGTCTATACGGTGCATGGATATCCTATACGGTACTGTATGACCCCGCGAACTAGCCTATATTTACACCGTATCAAATTACTGTATAGGCAATTCTCACAACCCTCACACGATCCACAAGACGACAATCCCCTCCTGTTGCATTCATCAGCTCGCCATTCCGCCGCCCGCCACGTCCTGCGTCTGTAAGCATCCGAAATGTCCGCCCTCATTCTGACAGACACGCACATACTTCGTATTCTCCTCTCCTCCCTCCAACACTCGACAATGTCCGTCTGTCTGACCATAACTTCGGCCAGACCAATGAGAACCAAAATCAGAAAAAGAATGAACAAGACAAATACAGAAATCTACAAATGTTGAAAAACGAAGATTGCAGTCAGTTTCCCCATGCCAATTCTGGTGTTGTTGTGAGGCTATGGGAATGTGTGCCCAGTGCCAGACAAAAGCTTTACTTGGTACACACCAAGCGCCTTTCCCTTAGTGCCATAACGCCTTGTCAGCTTGCTATGGTGCAATCTTATGGTCGTCAAACACTTTCCTGGCAATCCAACCTTGACGGACCAAGTGCCTGCGACTTTTAGCCTCTTTAAAATCAGTTGTTTGAAATTGGCCTTGAACGTAGAAAAATCACCTCTTTCCAGCTACCGATGTCGACATTAAAATATCGAATCATCTCCTCTTTTTAAGAACCTTTTTTAAGAACCTTCAAATATCATACGGGATCTCTCGCGTTTACATGCTTCTACCTCTTCTGCGGATTTAGGTGTTATTTGCAGTATCCCTTTAGCTCTGGTCATGTTGGTCTGAGGTTGAGACCTTGACTGAATGGCTGTTGATCATCACTTCACCAACTGACTTCAAGATGGATACATCTTAGCAACCCGCCGCGAATTGCCCGAAAACGAAACGTTGTGTCGCACAACGCGCGAGAACAACTCATTATCTGCCATGCATGCGAACTTGACATTGGTGGTCACGTTTGTTCGGGTGCATTAATTGTCGAGTCATTCGAAAGAACTGCCTGATGAACCACCCCATGGTCGTATCCAGCTCGCCTTCGTCCTTTGGGCGGAAACCGGCAGAATATGCTTATAAGCATATCTCAACTCAGTCCGAGGCAGCTCAAATCCTCGCTTACTCTCCTTGCTGGTATCTTGTTCTCAATTGCAAGTTGCAGAGGTAAACAAATCTAAGGTTCAATTGGCTCCTGATGCCACGAGCCATGTTTGACCAAATATCATTACTGGTGGTAATGCATTGTAGTACTCGCATCCTTGCCAACTTATTTTGTTCCGTGGGATTGTCCCAAAACCTTTACCGAAGCCATGCTTATCTTTCTTACGTTTTGACTAACCAGCACTGGCCGCTAACCAAGGAAGCTGATTCCTTACCCCTTACCGCTCATAACCACCCCTGGCTCGAGATCACGTCTCAGTTCTCGGCAAGCAACTACCTACCGAACAGACCTCACGCGACCACCACTTGTTGAACCATCTTCAATTTGATGGCCTATGCACATTCCTTTCCCTTCTGGTGCTTAGCCTGTCCGCGATGCATCTAGACCCTGATGCGACGCCAGTCTCTCTCATCTCTCTAATCTCTCTCATCCTCGATTCATTCATCTATCCCCTAGCAAGGTTATCTGCTGCCTAGTTTCATCTGACGACGTGCCTATCAGGTTTGCCTTTGTTTCTATTGGCCTTGGCCCAGAAGAACCTTGCTAGCCTGCACTCTTCTCCATTGAAGGCAGTTCTGGCTACTCTGGCCCTCTGCGCAAGTTTTCGTGCAACTACTGTTAACTGGCCAATCATGGCTTAGCCTCTCCGATAGCCGGTGACCGACAACCTCTTCTCTCGAGAACACAATTGTCTCGTTGGGCGCTGGCAACTCTAGGATCACAAGGACTTGGAGCGAACACTAATACGTTTAGCATTTAGGCTATCATTTACTGTGCACAGTTATTACAATAACTAAAAGATATATAACATGAACGTTAATGACATTTTATGCATTATGCGAATCAAACTGATATCCTAACAATTCAACCTATCACACCGAGCTCGCCTGCTCGCTCACTTGCAATCATGAAGCCGCAATAAGAGCAGAATACAAAAAAAGCAATCCCCTTTCCGACTTCACTCCAATGCCCTGATTTCCGTCATGAGTTACCACATTTTACCGTCATTGAAGTGATGCACGTTGCAACGCTCCTCCCACACAAATCAACCTGAAAAACACCTGTTGTCTTCTGTTACACAAACACCCCTTTCCCATCGCGCCGGTTGCAATGCTCATTCAGTCTTCCCTCTTCTTCCTTGGAACATAGGTATCGTCTGACATATATCGCCTCCTATAAAGTGGTGCTCAGCTGTCCCTCCAGGGGGCAGCCAGTAGAAGTATAGATTACAGCTCTGCCTCTTACTGAGTTCTATAGAACTTCTTATAAAGGAGGTGCAGCAGCAGATTAACATTGAGCTTGAGGTTGCCCTCGAACAGAGTCATGAACTGGTGCGCCTCGAACTGAGCCTGCAAGAGGTCCTCAATGGGCACCAGAGCACTGGCTCCGGGGATCTGGATGTGTCCTCGCGAACCCTCGAGGCTGAAGACACCCACCTCGTCACATGAAATGGTCAGGTTGATCTTCTCAAAGTCGGTGATGCCACTCCATGACACCAGCACACCCTTCTCTGAGAGAGCACGAGCGCTGTACTTGTAGCTGCCGAACTTGGGTACACGGCCACTACGCTCCAGTTCACGTTGGTGGTTGTATTGCTTGGTAAAGGGGAGTAAAAACTTCTTGCGGCTGTTTAACTGTTAGTCATTGTATCACTAGAGGTTTCGAAAGGTACTTACCCCTTCTTATTCTGTAGAGTCGCCATCGCTGACTCGATGTAGTCATCATAACTCTTGCGCTGTTGCTCGAGGTACTTGGCCTTGTCGTGCAAATTACCCAGTGTCATGCGGACACCCTCCAACTCCCGCTGTCGCTGGACCCTTCTGCGGCTCTTGGTGCGGATATCAAGCGCTATTGCGTTAAGAACATCTTGGTAGTAGTTGTGCTTGGTGATACGGCCCAGCTTCTCGAGCCGCATGATGTTCTCCAAAGCTGTGCGCTTGAGCTCCTGATACGACATGCGTGTTACATCGATCATGTTAGCATCAGAATAGGCACCGCGAGTGTTGCTTCCAGCAGAAAACTCATCACGAAGGAGCATACGCCACTTGTGGTCATCCTCTGCAGAAATAGGCTTGACGAGAATTTCCAGTAGGTTAGCGCCAGTCTGCACACGAATAATGTACAGCACGCATCGCTTAGTCTCCATGAAGAGCGCCTTGACATCAGCTTCAGGGTCATCAACGTCGTGGAGCTTAGGTGTCAAGAACATCTGGATATCCGAAGAGCCTGCAGCGTTCATCTCGTTCTCGTTGTTCTTAGCGCTGCCGAGATCATGCATGATTTCCCGCAGGATGTCGTCACGGCTGGGACACATTGTCTGAAGTTCAGCAGCCACCAGGTTGTGAATAGAGAAAACATCGGTCATCTTGATGTACAAGGTTGGCTTGTTCTTGGCGTAAAGATCGTTGAACTCATCAATATCAAACGTTCTCTCAGCATCGGGCACCGCGATCAGGTCGCTGGCGATCTGGAGGAGGCGCTCAACGGACTCAGATACGAAGGCGTTGAGTGGCTGCAAGTACACGTTCTCGCCACCAAATGGTCGGCCAGAAGCAATCTGGCTGATGACTTTGGCGACTTCACTGAGATTTCGCTTTTGTAGGGGGCTCAGCGCTTTCTCAATGACACCAACGTTCTCGGGAGCAACAACTGCGGGTTGCAAGTAGAATCGCCAGAGCCAGTTGGAGACTACTTGCAGGAGGTTCTCCGGGGGCTCTCGCTTGAATTGTGATCGCAGATTCTCGAAGATCTGGTTGCATACAAACCGAAGACCATAGGGCATCTTGTGCAAGAAATCCTCGAGTGCAAGGAAGAACTGGTCGCAGATCTCTCGGAGATCACGCAAGTGGTCGATGAAAAGACGTCGAGTCTCGGGGTCGCGAATAGCAACCTCGCGAGGAACGTCCAGTGGCCTCTGATCAGGTCGGCCTGTAGCCAGCTCAGTGTTGTTGATAGCCGATCGGTAAATTTGCATAGGGTCACTCTCGAGATCCAGAGCGGGATCCTCAACAATGTTGTCTCGGATCAGGGGGCCCAGGAGGTCTCGAAGGTACTTGCGATCCCGTGGTGAGCGAGTGTAGTTGTTGAGAAGCTTCGACCAGAAGAAGTTGCCACGGATGAAGTCCTGGACATCTCGCGCACCAGCAATCTCCTCGCGGATAGATCGAGCAATCAACTTTAGCAGATAGTATTCCTCTCGGCGCTTTTGGGCATAACCGAAAAGACTCATCATCAATAGCTCAATGCGTTTGCACTCCTTCTCAGCTGTTCCTTGCTCGCGAATGCGCTTGAACAGACGAGCAAGGTATTGTGGTTGAGTTTGCAAGTTAAAGAAGAGTTGCTGGTATGATTCGAGCTTCTTGCGCGAGCTCTTGTTGAGTGCCTTGAGATCAAACTGGTTGGCAGAAGACATGGAGCTGTTGGCGATGAAGTGCATTGAGTTGCCTCCATAGTTGTGTTGATGTCTCACGACTTCGTCGAGCGTGATCTTGTTCTTGACCAGGAGAGCAATCTTGATATCGAGCTGATCGATGTAGTTCTCAAGCAGCTCATTCTGTCGAACCTGTTGGACGACAGTCTTGCGAATGCGCTCAAACTCAATTTCCTCGTTGAAGTCGAAGTCGCTATCATTAAGAAGATGGACAAAGTTCTTGACGGCGTTGACGGGAGGGTTCTTGCCAGTGGTCAAGCTCTTGTAAGCCTCTCCTTGGACCTTGGCACGGACAAAGCTCTGGATCTTGATGACCTTTTGCATGTTCTCATTGTAGAAGCGCTTCTTCTCCTCAAATCGAGCCCTGACGATGAAGCCTCTGGCTGCGGTTTGGAAGGCGACGATGCACTCCTCCTCTTGCTCCAATTCGGCCATGATGTCTTCAACCCTAGCACGTTCCATCATGGCTCGGAGAATGCTTTGGAGGTCGACAATCTTAGGAGTGTGGGATTCAAGCTCATCGAGGAACGCTTGATGCTGTTGACGGTACAGGAATCCTCGGATGTTGGCCTGGAGGGTTGTGACCTGGGGTTCCTGCTCTTCGAGCTGCTCAAGTATGGCTGCAACTCTTTGTCGTTCAAGGGCAGCCCTAATAAGGCCTTGGAAGCCAATGATTGCGGGTTCATTCACCTTGAGGAAATCCAGAGTATCGGCCACATCTCTCCGCACGGCCGCCGCGCGAGCAAACGCCTGAAGCTTCTCAACATCGGTAGTGTGCTTGTTGAGTTCAGACCTTAGTGTCTTGTCTTCTTGTCGAGCACGGAGTCCACGAGCGAAAGCTTGAAGCCGCTCTACAGCTGGGGCGTGTTGGTTGAGTTCAGTTCGCAGTGCCTGGTCATTCTGGCGAACACATAGTCCTCGCGCAAGAGCTTGGAGCTGCTCAATCACGGGGCTATGCTTGTTAAGTTCCGATTTTAGAGCCATGTCGTCCTGACGAGCGCGGAATCCACGGGCAAAGGCCTGGAGCTTCTTCCATTGGGGTCCAAGGGAACGCAGATGCTGCTGCTCGCGGTCGACCTGGGTTCTAGTCAGCAATGCCCTCGCCGCAGCTTGCAGGTCAACAATCGCTGGGGCTTGCGCTTCCAGCTCTTCAAGGTCGTGGTCGACTTTGCCTCGCAGCAAAGCACCACGAACTGCTGCTTGCAGCTTCTCGACAATACCAGAAGACTCCTTAGTCTCTTGGTACTGCGCAACATGGCTCTTGCGGGCCAGAAAGCCCCTGGAGATTGCTTGGATCTCCCGGATGGGCCCTCTACATTTCGCAAGCTGAGCAGTCAAGTCTCGTACCTGGTTTCGAGCCTTGTTGGCCCTAATCATGCTTTGCAACTCTAAAATATCAGGCTCAAGCACTTCCAAGATCTGGTCGCGTCGGTCCAATCTCCTTCGAACCAAGAATCCGCGTGCTGAGCTTTGCAGTTGAATAGCAAAACGCTTCATCTGTAGTCGATAATCCATGATTTGTCGGGTGAAGTCACCTCGAATACGAGATTGCAAGTCAATAATCCAGTCCTCCTCATCCCAAAGGTTCTGCATTATGTCACCAAGCTTGACACGGAGGAGGGCACCACGGATTTGCGCCTGCATATCAACGATGGACTCCTCGTTTTCTCTAAGTTCTCTCTCAATTCTTTCCTCCTCGGTCTCCTCAGGCTCGGGCTCGGGTTCAGGAACACCAAAATCGGCACTCATATTTCCGAAACTAGGCATAGTCACACCGAGTTTATCGAGACCCTTTTGCATAGCTTCCAGTTCATGATGCTCGAATTCGAGCTGACCGACGAGATTGCCTATCCGGAAATCGACTATACCCTTGCGGAATAGAAGCCAACTTAGGGCGTGAATGCAGTAGATGACTTTGGGAATGTTCTTTTTCTCGTATAGGTCGATCAGTTCGAAGCGGAACAAGTCTGGCAGTTCCACCTCATCGAGGTATCGAAAGAATATGGCAATATTGTCTGAGTGTCGATACTGGAGTCTGGGGTGTTGGAAGATTCGGTAGCGTCTATCAGGGTTGAGAGCTTCGACCACTTCAGCAAGCGTAACACCATCACGGAGGGCTTCCTCCAGCTCAACGATAGGAGGAATGGATTTGTGGATGACGTCCTCTATCCATTCCTTAGCCTCACCAATATGGCAAAGGTATTCGTAGGCTTGAAGAAACTGGCGCTGTTTGTCCATCCAGTTGCGCCCTTCCCAGCCGTAACCAGCGGCCTTCTGGCCTTGGCCGCCATTGCTTGCGCCAGCTCGTTGCAATCTTCGTCGGCCGCGCAAGCCAACGACCTCTTGGGCTGGTGAAGTGATGGCAAAGTCCTCCGGGGAGTCAGATGACACAAGACGCGAAAGGGTTCTTAATTGGCTTGTGGAAGACTTGCCCAGTCCTTCGATCTCATCCCGAGCAATGTGCGTACTATGACTATGCCCATGATGGGGTGATGAAGGAGAGTGGGCGGTCTCCTCAGGAAGAAACGAGTCGTGTCGAGTGAGAAGCATGGAATTTGGTCGCATTGGCAGCGGGCGAGAAGGCGATGATGTTTTTACTGGCGAGGTCTTGACTGGTGAAGTTGATGTTTTTGTTGGCGATGTCTGGCCATCCAGATGTGACATTGATAGCCTGCCCATATCAACGGTCTTACCGCGTTCATGGCGAGGGCTTGCGCGAGGCGGTGTCCCGGGAGGTGTAGCTGCAGGAGCCTGTGGAAGTGGGCGGAGAGAATGTCGAGCTGAGCTGTAGATATTTTCTGGGCCCTTCTTTGAGGTCATGTTTTCCCCAGCTTCGAAAGTCTTTGCTCTTGCTCTGACATCGCTCTGGGCTCGCTTGTGGCCATGCACTGTAGCACCGTAGCCCGCTGAGCTAGAGGCGGAGGTATATTGGCTGCTGAGGCTGTGGTCTGAGGCGTGGGAGTATCCTGATGAAGCGGAGGATGATGTTGTCGAAGGGAAACGGTTGAGGAGAGAAGGCGAGATGCTGGAGTTGGAGGCGAAGTCGATTGTGTGTGACTGTCGGAGAGGGCGTAGATGTTGGTGAGGTTGCGGTTGCGATTGCGCTTGGCTTGAAGATTGATGTTGAGATTGGAAGTAATGCGTACGGGACGACATTGTTTAACTCTTGAAGGAGAGTCGCTGGCCAAGCCCGCGAACTCTTGTCTCTGCTCAGGAACGTAGTAAATCCACCTGTAGGTAGTCGGCAACGTTAACGCATTATTCCAGCGTTGCTCAGCTTCGTCAGAGGAATGCGCGGCAGTGCGTAGCAGTGCTTGGAATCTTTTTGATCCAAGACAGTGCAAGATGGAGAAAGAATAAACACCAAAGTCAAGGTGTTGTAAGATCAAAGAATAAGACGGCTAATGCCAACGCAAACACGACACAAGAAGCGCAAATGCCGTCACTTGTGACAATAAGACGAGTTTATGCCCAAGAAAATGAACCTATACCGACGAACCTACCTACTTACGGAGCCGATGGCGGGGCGTTGGATTTGCCGTAGTAAACAAAACAACGGGCAACCGCCTAGCAACGACGCATGTGCCTAGTCCCAATTGGTGCAGCCGTTCCACTTTTCCGTCTTCCTCGTCCTTGTAAAGTCTCTCATTTGTTCGATATTGTTGGTTTTTATGCAAACCAGAAGAACTATCTATGCGCAGTGAAGTGTTCCCCATATTGTGGCCTTTACTTGAATCTGTGTGTAAGTACACAGGAGGAGAGGCTCTGAAAAGGAAATCGAGGAATATGTTGTTTATTTACCCTGTACTCATCTGGCCAGGCAAGGTTGGCTGTAGCTCTCCCTGCAGATCTAGTGAAACAGCAGCTCTCCAGATTTTCGAAATCAAAACACTACAATGTGGATGCTTTACGATATCAAGAAAGTTTATTACAAGACTAACAGGCCAGGTCAGATCATAGTGTGGAGCGTGTAACATAAACTTGGAGATCTAGCCCCATGGTCATGGTTATTTGCTACTCTTGCATCTATGCAACTACACCGTCATATCTCAAAGTACATACCATGGGAAAAAGCAAAGTTCAAGCTTTCGCTAATAGAAACTATCATGATATAACCTCTAGCCGTAATAAGATCTCTCTATTCAAGACGAGTACCCATACCCCAGCGAGCTCTGCAGACCAGGTTATAGCGAAAGGTCTGGTAGATCATAGGCGGGTTGCAACGTCAAAAGTAACATAGAACGAAGAGACAAAATAAGAAACGGCAATAGGTTCTATCGCTCTCTATACTACCGAAATAGGCCTGGAACATGGTATCCCTTTTACAGCTATTGGCTTCAATTCTTTTCTGAAGATAGCATCACTTCAGAGAAGAAACTCTGTTATCGAGCAAAGATCCATGGAAACCACATGTTAGCGTCTCGTATTATCAGTGGTGAGCTCACTAGCACGTCGCGTACACAAAAAGGTTATTTTCTGTACTGTACCACACTTGCTTGGAAGCTTTTGATACGCTGTTGTTGAGTGGGGTATATGAGGTCATGAGCAATTGGCCCAAGCTGCGAAACCCCATCGGATCAGAATCTTGAGTCTTCGAAGCTTCAACCCTGGTCAATCGACTTTGCCTTTTTAACGTTTGTGCATCGTGAACCGCGACAATTGGAATCAATTGCTCTTGTCCGTCTACATCGCTTTCCATCCCCAGAGTAGTCACCTAAGGGCATTGGTCCCTTAGTAGCCGCAATGGCGTCAAAGCAACGTCCATCTGTCCTGGTACTTACCATCATGTCTACGCGTCGATGAATACGACTAACGCCATCAAGGTCACGGACGCGAGACAGAGACCACCCCAAAGAAGGTCTATTCAGCGACAAGATACTGGATCGGGCGCTCCCGGTTCCCAAGCGCCCATGCGATTTATGACTGTCGACAATGTTCTTCAGTACAACTCCCAGATTCCATCAGGTCAGCCACGCGGCCCTCCATCACCCCTTCCTCCAGGACGACACCCAGGCTCTGGCGGCGGTGCCCTCAATCGCCGCGTCTCTTCAGGCGGTCTTCCAAATGCCCAGTCTCGCACCGGCCAGCCAATGCCTTCGAGAACAACAAAGATAAGCGAGAAACTGGTTCTTCTTCCGGAAACAGATGATCATGACGATGACGTCGATGAGGAAATCGAGAGCGAGTCGGTGCTCGTGCGCCGTGTACACAACGATGAGAATCGCCCACTGAAGGATGAAGAGCTGGACGTGCTCAAGAAACGGGGTGGTATTCGCGGCAAGAGTTTCGCTGAGAGGTTGTCCAAGATGCAAAGAACAGATAAGGTCAGCAGATTGACAGCCTACTGCACTGCGCAAGCCTATAAGATCAAGCCGACTGCCGAGTTCTTGCGCAAGAAGCACGAGGCTAAAACCAAGATCTACGATGACTGTCTATACGTCATCTATGCTCTTCCACTACTCAACGGCACTGATGGTTATCGAGTGCGAAGTCGACCGATTCTCAAAACTCCTGGAACTGGAAAGACGGTACTCGATCTAGAAATTGAGCGCAGTGAACAACGGGACCATCACGAGGGATACTTCGAAGACGATGCGTACGAGCATCCCAGCCCGGAACGTGGCCACGAGATGCCTTCTCACTTTACCGAACGTCCATCAACTCCCGAGCGCAGCAACCCTTTCCACCACGACGATGACGTCTCTTCAATGAACCGGCTTGCTCCTGATGCCAAGAACTTTGCAGAAATGTTTGTCTACTCTTACGGTGTCGTTGTCTTCTGGAACTTTACCGAGCATCAAGAGAAGGATATCCTGGCCGATCTGACCTTTGCCGATGCTGATGCTGAAGAAAACGGCGCTACCAGCCTTCTTACTCGACCTTTGGACCAGGAGGACTATGAGACCGAAGAGTTCCATTTCGAATACAGCGCTGATATCAAGCGCCCACGCATCTTCAACGATATGATCACTCTATTGCCGCGGTCTGACCACATGATCAAGCTCACCATCAGCCACGCCATCGCACAGAGTACACGCCTGTGTTTCTTTGAAGAGCGCATGAGTGAGACTATGCTGAGTGCCCAGCATGTACCCAAGACGCTGGCCCTGACAGGAGAGCTCAACATGACCCGCACTGAAATCGTGCGTATGCTTGGTAAACTCTTTAAGAGCCGTGTTGATATCAATCTTTGTAAGCCAATATTTTCCAATTTTGATCGGTTCCAAACTAATCTCTCTGCAGCATCCAATATTCTAGATGTCCCTAACTTCTTCTGGGATTCTGAACCAACTCTACATCCCTTGTACGCCGCCATCCGTGAATATCTAGAGATCGACCCACGCATCAAGGTTCTCAACGAACGCTGTCGTGTCTTCCTCGATCTAGCCGAGATACTCTCTGACTCTGTTGCCGACGCAAAGATGAGTTACATCACATGGATCATCATCATCCTCATCATCGTGAGTATCATGGTCACCGTGACAGAAGTGGGCATCCGTTTCGGCATGCTCAGCAAAGCCAAGGGCACTGGTATCGACCCTGCCGCTACTGTCCCTGTTCTGGATGATGGTTTGGTGGGACAAGAGCGCGTTGCGCTACCACCAAGTGATCTCGAGATACTGGCGGAGACGCTGGGATTGAAGTCCAATGCATCGTTCGATGAAGTCCAGCAGAGTATCTGGGCTCTTAGGAAGAAGGGCCTGGCAGCTGCCTCGTTCGTACATTCTTCATCATACGAGGACATCTGATGTCGACACTTCCTATCCTCTTACTTTCATAGCATGGCGTTGAATGGTTTATCTTTCCGGAGGTTTTCTTGGAATTGTTGGAGCTGCTACAAATAATGACTTTGGGTGATACTGATAATAAGAATGGACATCTATCCAGCTAGGCTCGCAGCCATCGTCTATCTATTTAGGAGTTTATCGGGAATAAAAAGGCTTTGTTTTACACTATCCGTTAGAATACACATATCAAAGCCAAACACAACGCAGACATTAATGTAGAGTATCTATTCTTACTCTGAAAATGCAAACCCTATTCAAGAAAATTGAACAACAAAAAGTTGTATAGACAAGGCCACAGGTTTTCTGGGCCTGCATATTTTCGAAAAACCCATAGCCCATGATCATGATAGTAATAACATCCCCCAATCTCCAATATCCCTCCCCAATCCTGCTTCGTAGTGGGCGAGTCCGTGGGGAGCCGCCGGATATCAAGTACAATAGAATTTTACCAGATGTCGATCCATGCTGCGCACCAGCAGAGATCCCAAGAAGCGAAGAAAAAGAAGCCGAAAAAAGAAGCAGTTCGCCGTTGCCCCGTCTTCACTCGCCCGATCGTCTATAAAAAGGTCATGTATTAAAAAGAGAACGTCGGTTCTCTAAAGCGCACCAAATTTATCGAGACTGTTGCTCGACGGGCTTATAGGCGGTCGCAGCAGCCTGTTGGCTCTTGCGGGCCTTGTTGTCGAGTTCGGCCTTGCTGTAGATGGCAGCTCCAAGCATAGTGACGGCCATACCAGCACCGTTAAGCAGGTCGACGGTCACATCGAAGAGGAAGATGCCAAGGGCGACAGTCAAGCACTGCTTGAGGTTACCGCAGACAGTCATGGTAAGAGCACCAGCAAGTTTGTTGGTGTTGAAAGAGGAGATGTTGAGAAGAAGAGCAAGGAAACCGTTGCCGAATAGCGAGGCGAAAGCGGGAGGAAGAGAAACGTCTCCAGAGGTGATGAGCTTGTGGAAGCCACTGACTTCACCAGTGGCAGTGGCGCAAGCCAGAGCCTGGAGAGCAGCGAGAGGAGACATGCGGAGGAGGAACTCGATCGGGGGGAGGGCGAGAGAGCCGGTCATGAATCGGTTGGTCACAACAGTCTAGAAATTAGTCAGTAATAAGCACAATCCATATCCAACTCGGACATACCTTAAGAGCAGCAAGAACAACGCCGAGAATGGTGAGGAGGAAACCAGCATCAGTGAAGCTCATCTCGCCCAGAGTGGTCATGGCAGCACCAATAATAAGAGGCAAGAGAGACATGTATGTCATAGTGCTGTAGGTACGGCCGTAGTAGATGCGGTAGATGAGAATGGTGAAAATCGGGCACAGCATGCGCATGGTCTGGTAGAAGGGAACGGAGACCATGGCTAGAGACAGGTTAGAGACAGCGATGTTGGCAGTGAAGAGAGCACTGAAAGCGACGAGGGCGAGGTTCTCGCGGCGACCCAGTCGTGAGAGCTTGAAATAACCCATTTGCATCATGACATAAGTACCGACACTGGCGAAAGAGGCGTGGAGGAAAGTTAGGAGCCATGGGAAGTGGAACTAAAGGAAGCGCATGTTAGTGTGTGCGCTTGAACAGAGTCATAATCGATTCAAGTCGGCAACTTACCATTCCCAAAACAAGCTTGTTATACAGAGTCAGAAGCAGAGAGAAGAAGAAATAGGTGCCGAGCCATGCGAACTTGACGGTACTAGGAATAGAGTACTCGTGTTCGAGGTTGTTGTTCTTGGGAGGCGAGGCTCGGCCGGCGTCGCTCTCGACATCGAGCTCGCCCTTGATATCACGCTCTCTCTCCTCGGCGGAGAGGAGGGGCATAGGCTCCTCGTTATGAGGACGAGAAGACATGGTGATGATGCGCCGGAGTTTCGCGGGTATGCGACCGTTGGAGGATAGAATACGAGAGGTACCGAGGATGTTATCGCAGGGTCTCAAGCATAACCCAGAGTCAACTCAATCAACAGCGATGAACCAACTATTAAATCCGCAAGCGCAGTCTATTACCGACGAATGCAAATGCAGATGAAGGTTTGGCCGAATCGTTGGGTTGGGTTGTAGTTGTAGAGTGGAAACGTAGCACGGAGATAGAGGGAAGCGAAGAAAATACAGGGGCCAAGCCAAGGGAGAAGGGGGCGGAGGTGCGTAATATGTATAGAAGCGAGCGATTGGACCCCGACAGGGAGATGGAGATGAAGATGGAGA
>JAADJG010000640.1:0-22050 GCA_012932025.1 Fusarium austroafricanum | reverse complement strand
CCGAGGGTAAGAAATTGTTCTGCTTTTCAGTTTAGCACTGACTCCGATCTTATAGGAACGCTGCTGGGTCCTGTGAAGAACTTGGACAAGTTCCACATGACCTACAAGGAACGTATGTATACGAACTCACAATCTGTATTTATGTGCTGACCCGCAAAGTTTGTGCTAAGGATATCGAGGAGCAATACCCCTTCAAGAACTTGGACCCCAAGTGGGTGGGTCTCTTCGCTCCAGACAACGGAGTGATCAATGTGCAACTCCTGCTACGTACTCTGTACGGCCTAGCAAAGGATTACGGCGCCCAGGCCAAACAGCACACCAAAGTCCAGCGCGTTTGCCTTTCAGGCAAGGACAAATCTATCTGGGAGGTGCACACGACTGTCCATGAGAAGGAAGTCGTGTATTTAACCAAGAAGATCATTATCACGAGCGGAGCCTATGTCAACCATGTTCTGAGGCCGAGTTTTTCAATTGGCTTGAGGTTGGATATTTGGGAAATGGTGGCAACATATTTCAACACTAACGCTGGACCTAATGGCACCATCTTCCCCAGTGAGTACAACTTGCCCTTAGATCAACACTTCTAACACCGTAAAGGCATGTGGTTTCAATTTGGGCCTTCGGTTGACGGCAGATCTCGTCTTTTCTACGGTTTTCCAGCTCTGCCTTGGGGTCCACCCAACGTCGTTCGCATTGCCGTCGACGCTGCTACTCGAACAATTGAAGATCCAAGTCAGCGCCAGGCAAATGTGTTTGATCCAAGGGATATCCAAGATACCCAGGACTTTGTGCGAGACCATGTTGTCGGCGTCGACCCCACCGTTCCCGCCTCGACTGTCAGCTGTCTCCAGACCAACGTTTTCGGTAAGACGATTGATAACTGCCAGGCTCGAGCTATAACTAATACATACAGACAACATGTTCGTGCTGGACTTTCTGCCGGAGAATTACCTCCGAGGTGGTGCAGAGAATAGTATCGCTATATTCACGGCTGGTTGGGCAATGAAGTTTGTGCCAACTCTAGGCAAAGCGCTTGCAGAGATGGTGTTGAAAGGACATTCTGATCTCAAACTTGATGAGTTTAAGATCGATCGTCCTGCTCCTAAAGGAAAGGAGATCATTATTGAAGATCCGGTGTCTATCAATCTGGCTGCTAAGAAGGACGCAACAATTTCACTCTCCAGGAGTGACTGTACCCAGGCTGAAGGGTCCTCATGCCGGCCAGCTTTCTAGTTACTGGGCGCCATCTAGGGAAGTTAAATTAATAGTCATAGCTCCATTTGTTATCTCTCATGATAAGCTATAAATCCTCACCTTTCCTTCACCTTCGGGACTTTCACCGAAGCCATTCTAACTCGGGGGTCACTTCCGCCGTTACATCTAGCTTGATCAGGACTAGTGGGAACTTCTGGCGAATTTGCTCCGACTTACCAGAGCCTCGATTGGCCAGACGTCCTAAGGGTCCCTCCGTTTCGGAGGTTTCATGCGGGGTATTAAAGCACTGTCAGTGAATTAGTGTCGATAACGAATTTCCCACTACATTTTCCACTTATCTTCACTTCATTTCGGTTCACTTCATACAATTCAACGATTCTTCATCATGGGCATTGAAAGCACTATGGGTGCCTACTACGCACCAAAGGGTGGTCTACCTCCTCAAACTCAACTCCTCACTGACCGCGCCATGTTCACCGAGTCATACGCCGTCATTCCCAAGGGCTGCTTCAGCGACATCGTCACCAGCTTCCTCCCTTTCTGGGAGCAAACTCGTCTATGGGTTATTGCCCGTCCGCTTTCGGGCTTTGCTGAGACATTTTCTCAGTACATCATGGAGGTTCAGCCCGGCGGTGGTAGTGATCGCGCTGAGATGGATGACGCTGCCGAAGGCGTGTTATTCGTTGTCGAGGGTGAAGTAACCGTCACTCTGTCTGGTGAGGCGCATACTCTCACCACTGGCGGTTACGCTTTTCTTCCTCCCAAGAGCGGTTGGACCCTTCGCAACAACTCCAGCGAAGCCGCTCGCTTTCACTGGGTCCGCAAAGCCTACGAAGCTGTTCCAGGCCTCGATGCCCCTGAGGCCTTCTTCGCCAATGAGAAGGACATTGCGCCCAGGGAAATGCCCGACACAAATGGTGCCTGGGCTACAACACGTTTTGTTGATCCTACTGATGTGCGACATGACATGCACGTGAACATCGTGACATTCCAGCCCGGTGGTATTATTCCTTTTGCTGAGACACACGTTATGGAGCATGGCCTCTACGTGCTGGAGGGCAAGGCCGTGTATCGTCTCAATAAGGATTGGGTTGAGGTGGAAGCTGGTGACTTTATGTGGCTGCGTGCTTTCTGTCCACAGGCATGTTATGCTGGTGGACCTGGCAGGTTCCGATACTTGCTGTACAAGGATGTGAATCGACATGCGAAGCTTTCAAGATAGATGGCATAAATAACAAATAACCTTGGGCAAATTTTATTGGCGACGTATAATTGGGACTAAGTAATTCACCAGTGCCTCAGATATGGTACGCGCTCAGCTTGAATCACTTCCCAGCGTGGGTGGGATGGAAGTTGGAACTGGAGGTGGCTTATCAGTCGCTAACAAAAAGCACAACTGACTGCTTATAAGCTTTTTTGTTACCTAAATAAGCACATACGACCATAGGTAGNNGCTCTCCCATAGTCAAGCCACTAACCGGCGGATTAGTAGTTGGGTCGGTGACGACCAGCGAATCCCCGCTGTTGTATGTTTTTTTTTCGTTCTGGGCAAATATCAGCTGTTTGGCCTTTTGCATAGAACGACCATGTATTTTGAGGTTGAGGTTGATGTTGGTGATGTCCTGACGCACACCGCGTCAAAGCGCCAAGAGTGTTGGTGGCTGATGGTTTTGCTTTTTTTCAGTTGGATGTCCCCTCTCTCGGTAGCCATGGGTCTATGGACCCTGCTGAGTCTGTCAAGCACAACCCCACTACAGCAGGTCTCAACCTGTTCATCTTCCGTAGTATAGTGGTCAGTATGCAAGCTTGTCACGCTTGAGACCCGGGTTCAATTCCCGGCGGGAGAGATCCAGCCACCTGTAATACGCAGGTTTCTTTTTTTGCATGTCTTGTTCTTATTTCGAATACCGCAGTATTAATCGTCATTATAGAATAAATCACCTCTCTAGTAAAATTTTCATTTGGTATTTAAACACTGCGGCGTTGTGAGCATGCAGACATGTTATTTACCAAGATTTATAACCTTTACCTGAGCTTCCTCCTACAGTTTATGGACGGATCTTACTCAAGTACTTAACGCCCAATAAAATATATGAGATTTAGGAATTTTCTCTATAATTTCTAAAAGTTTAAGAGGTAGAAAAAAGTACTTAATATAACTTACTGTAAAATGTCTTTTGTAAATTAAATGCTTTTTAGTTCTCTTATATTAATTTTCCTTACTCTAGATAATATAAAGTAGAGTTAACTATTCCGTCCAGCACTCCATGCAATAGAATAATAGACCGCGACAAATAATATTCAAGCAATAGTATAAGTAGCCTAGTATTAAATTTATAAAGTTTGAAATACTATTTGAGATAGCAGCCCTATTCTCGTAGGAGATATGTGGCTACTTACTAGAGGTTCAAGATATCGCAATACCCTACATGCAACCCTGCCAATTTCTCAATTGAGACAAGGCCAGGACTGTCTATTGAAATGAAGGTCTTTTTGCCATTTAGTAGATGCTTGTAAATGCTTATCTCCTACTGATTTCCGTTAATATATCTATGAATCTATCTTAAGCTGTCTTGACTTGACAATGCATGGGTTCGCCGAACTGCTCCATAAACCAGTAGATCAGCAATAAATTGACAAAAAGAAACAAAAAAACATCGACAACGGCAGGATTCGAACCTACGCGTGCGAACACAATGCCTATGATGTCTCGGAGAGATAGCAGGGCATCGCCTTAACCACTCGGCCACGTTGTCTTATCTTATCGATGGAGGACTAGCTACCAGAATTTATAATTATCAATTACTTCGCAGCATTTAGTTTTACCCTTGCTTACCAATAAGTTAAGCTAGACATATTAGGTCTAAAATGCCCAAACACATTATTTGACACTATTTTGCTATTTTCGAACAAGTTGTTATTGTTTAAATGCCAGAGGGAGCATTTTTGCAAGGATCAGATTCCTTCATTATGTGATTCGGTGAGCGGTTTTTCTGCACCTCGGCTCATTGATAAATATGCAACATCCCCACTCTGACAACCTCAGAATCATATCATAGGTTCACAAATTCATTCTCTCCCACCACCAGACACCCGATTCAAATAGAAATCTTACTTCACAGCCAACATATATCAAAATGTGCCAGGATCAGACAGCCCCCGAAGTCCAGGTGGACGATGACCATGCCGCCGACGATTCCGAGTCTGTCTTCACCGCTGACTCGGTGGCAGGCAGCACCTCCATTGCCAGCAGTGTGCTCAAATACAAATGGAAGCACGGACGACGATACCACAGCGACCGAGCAGGCCAATACAGCTTTCCCAACGATGAGCCGGAACAAGATCGCCTCGATATGATCCATCATGTTTTCACTCGCACGATACATGACCGCTTATTTCTGGCCCCCATTGAGCCCGAGGGATTAAATATCCTTGATATCGGCACAGGAACTGGTATTTGGGCCATTCAGTTTGGAGATGATCACCCTGGTGCTACAGTCGTTGGCAATGACCTGAGCCCGATCCAGCCAGACTGGGTACCTCCGAATGTCAAGTTCATCGTTGACGATGTGGAGGCGGAGTGGGTGGAGCCAATCCCATATGATTATATCCATTGTCGATATATGGCTGGGTCCATCAAAGACTGGCCTAGACTCTTGCGACAGGCCTATGCCAACTTGAAGCCCGGGGGCTGGATCGAGCTTCAGGAAACCGCCAATACCATGTATTCTGAAGACGGCTCACTTAAGCCCGACAACCCCTTAGTCCAGATGATGGACCATCTCAAAGAAGCCTGTGAGAAGATTGGAAGAACTATGGACCCTGCACCATCTTTCCAGGAATGGGCAAAGGAAGCTGGATTTACTGGTGTCAAGGAAGAGCGCTTCAAGCTTCCGATCGGTCCATGGCCCAAAGATGAACGACTCAAGGAAATTGGTACTCTTATGGGAGTCAATATGCGTGAGGGAGTTGCTGCTTTTACTGCGGTGTTGTTTACTGAAGTTTTGGGATGGGAGCGTGAGGAAGTTGAGGTTTTCAATGCTCAAGTTAGACAAGCGTCACGGGATCGATCGATCCATCCGATGTTTGACTGCTTGATAGTGACTGGTCAGAAGCCGAAGGACGAATGATGGTGAAGAGAATTTCATTTGAGCGATAATCTATAGTTGATACATAGCCGAGCACGTTGCGATCTTTCTTTTCTAGCAACTGTCTTATCGTTACCGCTGGTTCATGAGGAGAGAGTTCAATACTTTGGAAGAGTTCAGTAGACAACACCCGACACGATGATATTTCACCATACGTGTTCTAGGCCAAATAACTGTTTTTCGATTCATGAATTAAAGTCATGCATGATATCGGCACCTTGCACTCGACATTATGGACGCTAGTTTGGTGAATTATATCAGTCTAATGGCCCAAGACCCAGCTTCCGACCCAGCTTCCGACCCATCACCTACCAGAGCCAACGGAACCATTCAGCCTTCAGTATCATACACGAGTCAGCAAAAACCCTTATAATCCAATTAGCTATCATAAAAGCATTGGCCAACTCCCATTTCCCCAGATTTGCCGTCAAACGGAGTCATGTTCAAGCGCCGAATCGTGGGGTATTCCCGAAAGTCGACTAGTCTCCGCGGCATCGCGATGGGAATATGGGGTAAATCCGTTTTGGGTTGCACGCTCAAATCCTACCAAAGATCAATTTGCCCCACGTAATCCGGGGATAGCTCGAAAATAGGCCTGATTTGCGTATCTTTAGGCAGGATATTCGTTCCCGTGAGCATTTACCGACAGGTTGAATCTGGGGGTGTCTGCTGCTAATCGCTGTTGGTCTTGGCGATTCCTCAGTGTAGATAGTTTACCCAATCAGAGGCTCGCCGAGGGAGGAGTCAGTGACATAGAACAGCTTTGGGGTGCTGATTCAGCTCCATCTACAGGCGTTTGTTATATATCTGCAAAGATCGCCACCTAAATTGTGCTCTCTGACTGGATCCATCGTCTTGTTTGTAGCTGAATCTATCTTCTGATCAATCACACCTGCGCCAAGCCCCAGCGGCACTTTGCAACATGGTCTTCTCAAAGCTTTCCGCCATAATTTGGTCCTTACCCTTGACGCTCCAAGGTACATTCGCAAAGCCCAGTTGCACAAAGGATGCATTCAAGTCCATCAAGCTAGATGGGGCTGAGATTCTCTCCATCAGTACCAACCTCACAAATGCAGAGCTCCCACCAAAGCCAACCAACGAGTGGCCAAACAACTCAACTGATCCTTTCCCCGTTTGTCAAGTTACAGTTCAATACACACATCCTGGATGGAATGATACTATCAACACTTACGTCATGCTGCCAGTTAAAGGCTGGAACCAGCGATTCGTTGGAGTTGGTGGTGGAGGTTGGTCAACCGGAGATGTCCCCGACCTTGCGCAGCCTGCTTCAAAAGGATATGCTGCCGTTACGACAGACGGTGGCCATTTATTGGCTAATAGACAGGAACTGGATTGGGCATTTACGAGTCCGGGAAATCTGAATTGGCCAGCTTTGCAGAACTTTGCGGCTGTTTCTCTAGATGATGCGGCGACTTTGGGAAAGGCTGTCGCGACTGCTTATTATGGCAAAAAGCCTAAGTACTCTTACTGGAACGTAAGTGAATCGTGTATTGGTGAAAATGATACATGCTGATATTCGTTAGGGTTGCTCTACAGGTGGACGACAAGGCCACATGATGGCGCAGAGATATCCGACTCAGTACAACGGTGTCCTTGCCGGAGCCTCTGCTTTCAACTGGGACAAGTTCGTCACGTCAGAGTACTGGCCCATGGTTGTCATGCATAGCCTTGGTATGGCTGACGTCTCAACTTTGGCAAATTCATCAAGCTAACTTCCCAAAGGCTACTATCCCCCAAACTGCGAACTCGAGGCCATCACCAACGCAACCATTGAAGCCTGTGACCTCCTCGATGGTGTCAAAGATGGTGTTATCACAAACCCCGATCTTTGCAATTTTGACCCCAAGACTGTCGTTGGAAAGACAGTCAAATGTGAGAACCCATCGGGTACTCTGACAATCTCCAAGAAGGCCGCCGAGATTGCTCTCGCAACATGGCGTGGACCCCAGACAGAGGATGGCAAGTTTATGTGGTATGGTCTTGATCGTGGGGCACCACTCCTCAGTCTTGCCAACACAACGTGTACTTCGATGAAGGATTGTTCCGGTGTTCCCTTTGCTATTGCCAAAGACTGGATCATCACTTTCATTCGAGAGAACCCGACAGATAGTATTGAGAAGCTATCAAAAGCAGACTACAGCAAAGTCTTTCGCCAATCCGTCAGCCGCTTCGCTTCAGTAATGGGCACCGCAGATCCTGATCTTACCGACTTCAAGAAAGCAGGCGGAAAACTAATTCATTGGCATGGAACTGCTGATAACCTCATTCCGCACAGGGGGTCGATTGATTACTATAAGCGTGTTCTCGAGGTTGACCCCAAGGCGAATGACTATTACCGATTCTTCGAGGCACCAGGTGTGGGACACTGCAGTGGTGGAAAGGGTTGGTATCCTGGAAGTGGCTTTGATGCTCTTGTGAAGTGGGTTGAGCATGGAAAAGCTCCCGAGACTCTTTATGCGGAGACTGTGGGCACGGAAAAGCGACGAGCCGTTGAGCTGTGTGCTTATCCGAAGCGGGTACACTACAAGGGTGGTGATCCTGACCGTGCTTCTTCTTTCACTTGCAAGTAAATAGTTTTAACTTTTGTCTCTATTACAAATTATTATTGGGATATCATATATGAACGCTTAGGCAAAAGTGTCAAGTCTGGCCTGCGATCTTCTGGCCTCTTCCTCTGCGCTATGATGCATGTGAATCGTGGTATTGACCGTGATATTCTTATCACTGCCCGCACTTCGTCCTCCCACTGAATGCACCGGCGCAGACTCTTTGAACAGTTCATCCTGTGAATCATTGTCTAGCTTTTGTGTACCACCCATGACATTCGTAATGATTCGGCTTTGGTTTGTTCGGTGGCTGCGGTGATGGCCTGTCGAGGAGAGTTCGTATCGGTTGTTGTAGTTTGAGCCTGATCGAGCGGTTGACATTTGGCCGAGGATGAGCGTTCGGAGGGCTGGGAATGTTAGTGACATGTTGCAAGATGCTAGGGTTGTATGAGGAGACGTACGAGGAAGACAGGTTGCGATGATGGCGACGGCGGTTTCGATCATGGAGACGGTGCATGTCAACATGGTCTCGTTTCGCTTGGAATAGTAAGCTCGAATAACTGATATGGTTAGTATAAGTTGCGATTGAAAGGCAGAAAACATACTGCTGGCGATAACGACCAAGAAACCAAGCGCGAAGATGGCTGCAACACCTATCTTCTGCTTTGTCTTCATCTGGAGCTTAAGTACCATTGAGATGGGTAAACTGATGGCTGGGAGTTGTTAGTCGGGATCGTCGAAGGTGTAGCCTCGTTTACATACTGATGACATCGGTACCGATGTTTACTATTGAGGGTCAGCATTGTCCATGGTACATCAAGCGGTTGAGGATTGCATACATATGACGGTCAACCAATAATTCTTTTCTGCCTCCTTCGGATCGCATTGATCTAGTTTAAATGGTCAGCTCGAGTTTCGTCGGGAGGGAGTGGTGGAGCATACAGGATGGATCTTGCGACCACCTCTTATCGTGGGGAAAGCATTGGAAAATGATGTGGAAGAAGATTGTAGCCCAAAAGATGACCAAAAGTCCCAAAGTGACGTTGTAGATCATTTGCAGCTTCGTTCCGGGGGCGGCGAGTCGCTTGTAAAATAAAACAAGGGCAATCTTGATGGCCCATAACGACGATACGTAGAGGATCGATCCGGGGACAATCATCTTGTGGATGCGTTAGCCAACACATGTATCAGGAAATTGAGTATGCAAACTCACCTTCATTATCTTGATAAAGTCTTCTCGAGACGCATTTGGTATATCCGCCATACCCAGATTCCACATATACTGTTGAATGATCAAATCACCTATCAAACAGCATGTCGCCAGGATAATGAGGGCATCATCAATGGCCAAGAGCCCAAGCTTGCGCACACGAATCCATATTCTCAGAATCAAGAAAATGCACGCGATAGCGGTACAAATGTACCACGAAATCTAACACGGTCAGCACCAGATCATCCTAACGTTCGCCAGACTTACAACTTGACCAAGATCCTCAGCCATTGCGACGTTGATCTGCAGACAACCTAGCAGGAACAGGTGGGAGGATACCCGGAAACTTATTGCTACCGATGATGCGGTTCCTGCCCCTGACCTTTGTTGATCACCAGGGGGGCAGGGGGACTGACTGTCAGCTCATTGTGTAACAATTCCTCGCTGATAGTTTCTAGAAGCCGTTAGACGATGAAAACGGTGCATCTAGTTCCGAAGCCAAAAGGACACCAAGTGGATAATGTTGTTAGTAATACTTGCCGTCTTTGGCATGTGAATTGGTGTAAACTGGAGTAGTGACAGACGGACGGTGGCTGCGGGAACTCCGCTATAGTCAAAGAGTCGAATCATGGACTGGGTTGTTCTTCGCAATATTTTACGAACTAGTGTCTTTCTTCCAATATTATGACACAAGACGTTTAGTTCAAGGACGGAATTGGTGTAAAAATTCGTTGGATCTGATAACGGAACCTTCGGATTGGTTGATCCACACTCAGTTCGCCGACCTTGATGAATCTTGGCAGCACGGATCTCGAGTGGGATTGGCACCCTTACGATGATCCTCGGGCCCGATCCCGAAAGGAGAAGGCTACCTTGACTCTTCGGCGCCGAGAAGAACCTGTAACTGAATCGTTGAAGAGGTTGGCCGATCCCTTCCAATCTTGGTAGATGATTTTAGTTGTCGCTGTCAATTCCACAATTTCCGTCATCTGCATCTCTAAGCGATGTGCAATGGATCGTGCGTTGGGAATTGGGAATCTATCTATTATTACCGAGTGTCGTCAATCTTGACGCTACTCAACATCTACCATAGTAAACGCATGCCATTCAGTGGCTGCAACCCAATCTGTCGGAAAATTCAGCAAACTTCTGCCCTACGGCAGTATACCCGTTGTTCCATCAATAGTGTCCTCAGCCTCCCGTTCTTCCCGTGTTTCCCCTTTTCGATGAATTTTTACCAGCATTGTTTTTGCATCCATGACTCGGATCATGCATACAAAAGCGATTAGTGCACCCACCCTCCGCTAAACTCTATCGCGCTAGCCTCCTGCGCCTCTGGCCTGCTGTATGCGGCTAGCAGGCCCTCTCTGCAGGACCCTGCTGCAACTCCACTACCGAGCACCCGCCGAGCCAATTGGCCGCACTTCGGAAATTCCTCGTATGTGATATAGGCGAATTGAAACATAGTACAGTCCTTTTCGTGATAAAAACATTGCAGCATCATCCACATCCGCTTTTCGTGTCCTGTCCAGTCGATCTTCACCTCTTCTGCATCTCGTCACATCATGGGCCTCAGCAACATGTTCACAACAACAGGTTTAATCCTGGCCGCCACGTGTCTTATGCCTGTGACGGCAAAGCCTCCTAGTCCTCCTTGTCCCCCGATCCCCCATGCTGCTCTCCCGCAGGGTGATATCCACGGTTTCCGTGACAAGCACTGCAACGCGGTTTATCTCGGTGTTCCTTTCGCTGCGTCCACTGGTGGCCAGAACCGGTAAGACTTGGTCGAAATATGCATGGAATGTTCTAAACTAACACCTCATAGATGGAAGGCGCCTCAAGACCTTCCCCATTCGCGTTCCAAGTTTGACGCTACATCCTATGGTGCGACATGTCCTCAAGCCATCTCCAACAATGCCTTTACACGCCAAGATGAGGATTGTCTGAACCTTAACATCTGGGCCCCATCCAAGGGCAAGAACATGCCTGTAAGCCTTACCCTGTCGCAGATCAAACTTAAAGATGCATGACTGACATTTAGTAGGTGTTTGTCTATATGTATGGTGGTGCCATGGTCACTGGATCAAGCAGCAACCCTCAAATCCAAGGCACAAACTTTGCTCGAAATGGCGTGGTTTATGTCAACTTCAACACCCGCGAGAGCATCTTTGCATCGCCTCATTCTTCCGAGCTGAAGGATGCTCATCCGGATGAGACGCAGAACTTCAGCATCTTGGATGTTGAGAAGGCTCTGGACTGGGTTCACAAGAACATCAAGGGTAAGCACCACTCTGAATCACATGTTAAGCTTGACTAACATCGTCTAGCCTTTGGCGGTAACCCCGACCATATCGTCTTTGGTGGTCACTCTTCTGGTGGTGTTCAGGTCGACCACTACCTCTGGAACAACCCCAACACCTTCCTCAAGGGTGCTGTCGAGATGAGCGCCAATGCCATGTCCGGCCCTGCTTATGCTCCCGTCAACGAGGCCCTCAACGCTGTCGCTGAGGAGGTTGGCTGCCCCAAGGGCGGCAACGGTCAACTCGACTGCCTCCGCAAGGTTGATGCCCTTGCCTTCCAGACCAAGAACTTCAACTCCACCTTCAACACTTGGTTCACTTCCGTCGTTGATGACATTACGCGTTTCTCCGACTACTCTGCCCGCTTCTCATCTGGAAAGTATCCCTCCAATGTTCCCATGTTGACCGGCACATCCAATGGAGAAGGCACCATCTTCAGCCTCGTGTACGGTGCTGAGAACAGCAACTTCAGCTCTTGGATCAACACCTTCGATGCTGATAGCGCTCACATTCCTGATGAGTCTCTCATCGAGGCCTACAAGCCTACTGATTATGCCAGCGAGTCTCTTCGCAGCGGCGCTCAGTACGGCGATGCTCGCTTCAACTGTCCCGTCGACTACCTCCTCGACATGCGCAGCCAGCAGCAGAACACCTGGGTCTACCGATTCTTCGGCAAGTACGACAATGTCGTTGGACCTCCCAACACTGCCCCCACTCACGGCACTGAAGTTCCCTTCTTCCACGGTGGTAATGAGTGCTTCGCCGCGCTTCAAGGCGTCACCAAGGCTCAGCAAGCTCTTGCTGACTCTATCCACAAGTGGTTTGTTGCATGGATCAAGAACCCTGCTGCTGGGCCTGGTTGGGATACCGTTGCCAAGTCCGATGAGTTGGTTAAGCTCGGAGTTCCTGGTGATGAGCTTGCGCGGGGCCAGGCTAAGCGAAGTGAATTTAACGCTGTGTGCCAGTCGGTCTACAAGCCCAACTTCCCCAAGTACCCCGTCGTGCAGTCCGTCGCTGGACTCGCCGAGAAGCTTTTGGGCACTGCCTAAGCTTATGGATTATAGATTCTTACGATCTGCCTCCGAGATATGAATAGTGTTGGGTTATACATATATGACGAAACAATGTTTGGTGCCATTCTTGTTGATCAAGCCAAAGTCAACTATGAAATTTGATAGATAAATAATTCTTAATTGAGACTGTTTTCTCACTGCCGCTGCCTTGTTTCTGGCTTAACGACATCCTTATTACCTTTCTTCTAGCTGTCATCTCACCCCGAAGCGTTGATTCCAGGACAGACGCGATAACTTGATCAAGTTGACAAGAATTGAAATGCCATTCGTGATCCTGACGTATTGCATTGTATTACATGCATAGACACAGGTAGCTTGGGCCTGACTCGTCATGACTGACACGTGGTTGGCACATGGTTGCCGATTACTTGGGCGGCTTCGCCTGTTACTGGACTGTCTCTAGAAGGATGATCCTGCCTCATTTTATCCACTTACCCAAGATCTGTCTTGTGGGATGAAATGCGGGATGGTATTGCGGCATCTGGCACTTGTGAGGCCAATCATACTTGCAAGATGATGCTTTTTAAACGACATGATTAGGCTTAAAGGACCGAAAAGAAGGGCTCTGGTCGGATTGACTGCATTAGTAGCTAACACGCATTCACTTAGTAAATTCTCTTGCTATGCACCGAAACAATAACTGGCGCGAACGGTGTAAAGGTTAATTAGAAATTGACCATGAACTACGCAAGAAGCCTTCAAGTTCTCACGATGGCGCCGAGTTTGAGATCATCGATTACCAAGTCCCCGAAGCATTAAAAGGTTATTCAAAACTCATGGCTAAAAGCCTATTCTACCAATGACTACTTAGATCATTAAAAATTACACAAACAACAACTGCCCTCGTCGTACCTGTTCTCAATGGCCGCTTCGAACTCCAACAAGTTCACTTAGATACCATTCGGCCAGATGAGGCCCTCGTCGAAATCCATGCCACCGGAATTTGCCATACGGATCGCGTGCGCAGTTGGCAAGTTGCCCTGCTCTCCGAATGTGGTTCTAGGTCATGAAGGTTAGCTACTTCGAAGCCCATAACTATTACTTATAGACGAATTTACTAATTCACTTTAATTATTTTAGGTGGGGGCATTGTCCTTGAGGTTGGCTCTAATGTTACATACGTCTCGCCTGGCGACAAGGTGCTTCTATCCTTTTCATGTTGCGGCACTTGTCTCAGTTGCAAAGCACATCAACCAGCCTCTTGCTACAGCTTCAGTGACTGTAATTTCGGCGGAAAGCGTTCAGACGGCCCTGCTGCTATGTTCACTTTAGCAGATGGAATGGAGAGGCCCATGTACAGCACCTTCTTCGGGCAAAGCTCCTTTCAAACGTACTATCGTTCATCGGTCTAGTCTTGTCAAGGTACCATTGGAGACACCACCCGATCTCCTTGCACCGCTGGGATGTGGCATACAGACCGGTGTTGGTTCTAGATTAAATACGCTGGATGTCAAGCCCGGCAGCTCTCTGGCTGTTTTTGGCGTAGGGTCCGTTGGCTTAGCTGCTGTCATGGCCGGCAAAGCACGCAAGGCAAGCACAATTATCGCTATTGATCTACAACCAAAGCGACTTAAACTCACCAAAGAGGTCGGCGCTACGCACGATGTCCTTGGCCCTGACCAGGAGCACATCATTAAGACAATCCAGGATATCTGTCCCCGTCTTGGTGTCGACTACGCTGTCGACTGCACTGGCGTCCCGTCTATCATCGAAACCATGGTTGCCGCTTTGGGAATGCGAGGCATAAGCGCTACAGTTGATGCATCTGGCGGTGGCTCTCATGCTAAAACTAATATCATGGGTCATCTTTTTAATGGCAAGGAATATGTTGTTTGCACTGAAGGTGATAGTAACCCAGAGGTGGTGAGTACAATCTTGACTTTATGAACAACCTTTTCTCACTAACGCCTGATCAGTTAATTTCTCAACTAATTGAGATGCATTCTCAAGGACTTTTACCACTGGAAAAACTCATAGGTTACTACGACATGAAGGACCACGAGAAAGCTATGACCGATATGAAAAGTGGACGTGTAATCAAGCCAGTCTTGAGGTGGACAGAGGAGCAAAAATAAGAGTTAACCGTTAACACTAGTTCCCGGGAGGTTGATTAAAGGTGTATTATAGTGCGGCGCGCATGGTGTAAACATAGAGTGGTCTATTTGTTCTTTTCCAATTTTTCCTTGAGGCAATAATTTGCTGTGGCTATGGAGTTTGGAGCGCCCTGTGACCAGGGGTATCCAAATCATGGTAACCTTGCCCCCTTGTGTTTGAGACGTTGGGTTAGGTAACGGAATTGAATATGGAGGCTGTTTCCATGCAATATTGTATGCAGCGAAACAAAAGTGATTTATAAGCATTTGAGCTGCGGAGTTGCGGACTTTCTGTTCGCTTCACCTAGCCATGATGTGACACTCCTGCATAATGCGGGATCCCGATGCCGATCTTATAGCCCGACGGGCCGTAAAAGTAATCCGCGCAATTTATCCAAAGATTAGAATCTTACCAGTCTTAGGCATAGAGTGTGCATTGGAGCCATACATGAGTCTATTCACTAAAGACTGTGTTAATTTCGTGATACTCTTTGGGAGTCCTAGAAGACAAGTGATGTGCACAGTCGGTAAGCGGGCATATGGCAGGGATTAAGCTACATTCCTCAGTATACTGGCTGAACCAGGTTACCGACTTCCGCGACGGAGTTTGCGGAATGTCATCTCAATGCCAGCCTGGCAATGAAACATGTCATTTAACCGAAGTTATAAAACTCGAGTCTATACGAATATTCCTGACTTGATAAAATTGAAGACAACAACAATCACAAGACATCAGCAGAAAACATGACTTCTTTCGGAAAGCTTTATACCCACATACCTAACCCCAGAGCCTTCAAGGTAATGACATCTTTCTCATGCACATCACTATCAGCAACACCTAACCTTTTCCCTAGATCCTCGCTGCCGCCAGGCTCAACAATCTCACGATTGAGTTCCCACCTTATGAACACTTTGTGACAAACAAAACAGACGAGTTTCTCGCAAAATTTCCCACCGGAAAGGCTCCCGCCTTTGAAGGGTCCGATGGCACCTATCTCGTAGAATCCGACGCTATCGCCCAGTACGTGGCCCAGTCAGGCCCGCGAGCTGGTCAATTGCTGGGTCGCGATGCTTTGACGGCGGCAAAAATCAGGCAATGGATTTGTTTCTTTGATGGCGAAGTTAACTCTACTGCCCTTGACCTTCTCCGGTGGCGATTCGGGGTGACACCGTTTGATGAAGCCACCGAGACTAAGGCGCTGGCTCAATTGACATATGGGTTGTCGGTGCTGGAGAAGCATTTGAACACAGACTCTTTTCTCGCTGGCGAAGAATTGACGCTTGCTCATTTGACTGGTGCTGGTGTCCTCTCATGGGCCTTCCAGCACATCATTGATGAGCCCATGAGGAAACAGTACCCCAATGTCGTCGCTTGGTATCTGAAGATTATCCAGAATGAAGAAGTCAAAGAGGTTTTTGGGGAGCCTGATTTCATCAAAAAAAGGCGCGATGGTCCGGAATGATATTGTGAATCTGTCTTAGATTGTCACGCATAGGTATCTGCAGGTTGAAAGCCAAGCGAGCGACCACGAGGATAGAGCTAACAGGCTTGAAATAAATAATGAAGTTCTTGGATGGCTTGTTAAGTATAGTCATAAATATAGTTATTTTAAAACCCCACTAGTTACGACTCAGTCAATTATCTCTGCCCTATCTTGCCATGCTTTCCAAAAACAGAGACACGTCGACGACTGACAGAAGATGAAGATTAAAGCTCATGTCCAAGATCTATTGAGCGTGAGACTACCTCTTTAACTAGCCACAGAATATAATTTGCCCAGCATGCCAAGCTCAAAGGTTGTTTTCTACAGAATATCATGGTCAGACGTCCTCTACGAACGGAATTCCGTCTTTGCAGCTGAGGACAATTGGATGCATTGTCGATTTTTATTTCTATTGATGGGCACACGGTTTATATTTTGCATCTAATAAACAAGAAGCATCAACAAGCGACCGTGGTGTAGTGGTTAGCATTAACGCCTTCCAAGCGTTAGAGAGGGGTTCGATTCCCCTCGGTCGCATAAAACAGTATTGTTTTTTTGTATATTGTCTTTAGTCATTGAGTAACTTTTTATTACATTTCTAAACATAAACATAACAACTACTCAGAAGTCTTCAACCGGCCATATCAGCATTACACACTTGACTCAGCATTGCATAGGAGAAGAGTCGAGATGTTGAATAACTATCTAGCCAAGCGGTGTGTGAATGGCATTGCCCATTGTATCTGATCAGACAATTCAATCTTTTGCTTAGTTATCTAGGCTGTGAATACCTGCATCCGGGTTTGATCGGCGGAATAAACTTTGAGCACTGAACATTGATAAAGAACATATACGCTTGGATACACTGTTCTCGATGACTTGTCTTGGAGCGCTGTGAAAATCCACCAAGCCTGTGGAAAGTAGCCAGGAGCTCATCAGGTAAAGTACTTGCTTTATCAAGTAAGATCTTACGAAAGTTCGCTAGGCTTGATCTTGGAACTTATACTACAAACTTTCGGTTTGACTGGTCATGTCATTGAAAAGGGGTATCCTTCAACATTAATTCACCCTCCCAAGGAGATCTTTGATAGCAGCTGTGTCATTGAGGATTTCTGCAATATCGGTTTTGATGTCCTTTGTGAGAGATAGAGTCAACATATCCAGTGCCAACTCAAGTGCTGATTTGTGGGCTTCCAAACTGGATCTCAATTTCTCCATATCCCCTTGGCCATTGAGAACCTATGCAGACTTGCTTCTGATCCGCCCATCCCCGTATTTCGTTATACAAGCCTGAACTTGGACTACCACTGAACTGCAATTTGTTACGATGCCAGAAACGTGGTGCTGTATTCTCTCCGGAAATGGTTTTGTGTTTTCTTTGTCGTCCTCTTGAATAAGCTCAAGGACAGTTTGGAAGGAGTGCAGCTCGCGCGATATCCTGTCCAAATCGGTGCGCGCTTCTCTGCAGCTTCGCTCAAATGCATTAATAGATAAACTCAAGCTTCCGATGGTTGTGATAAGGCTAGCGCATCCCGTGGCGATTGAAAGAGGATCCAGCCCCAAGATTGATGGCGTTGAAGTCCTGTTCAGTTAGTCTGCCTTATTTGCCACACTGACTGCGGCTGAGTCTAGACGCGGTATTATTGGTAGGTTGTTCCAGCTGGTCATGAACAAGGCTTATCTGGATGGCTTATCAATGGCATGCTGGACTTGAACCTGTAGACGAATAAATTAAGAAATTATAATTACTGCACATCTGCTCATCATCGATCCCAGATATTGTTTTCCTCCACGTCCATAACCTTCATCAACCTTCTAACTCAGCCCTAAACTCATATGTCCGTTCTCCAGGCCGTTGATCCGTCGGGAAACATCTAATCTTAGTCTCCCTCTTCTCAACCTCGTCTACGCTGACCTTCTTGGTAGCGCCGGCAATAGCAGAGAAAGTCATCACGCGTTGAGCAGAAGTTCCATCATTTGACATGGCATCGATACCATAGTATACGCCAATTGATGCAATGATGAAAGATACTGCATAGACTGCGGCGAGAGCTGGCCAGTTGTAGTCGAAGAAATTGGCCTTTCTCCGTCGCTCACACTTGTATTTTGTGTCTTCGCCGCCGATACCGGTGCCAGAAAGTTTGGAGGCGTCGTGGGCCCATGCGACAACAAGCAGTTGAGGGTCGGAAAGAAGAGAGATGATAAGGTCTTCGTAGACACGGCGGACTTCGCCTTGGAAGTCGTGGACAGTGAGACTTTCATGTCTATCGAGGAGGTTTGTTGTCACGATGGGGCCGTCTGCAAGAACACTTCCTTCTACCTTGACGTTACCGAAGAGTTGTGCCCGGAGTATCAGGCCTAAGCTGTGATACGCTGCGATGCGACGGTATCTATCGTTGTCGCTGCGAGGGCTAACGTAGTTCTTCTCTGGCTCAGCAAAGTTTCCATCAGCTGTTCCATCAGTAGACTCGTCGGTCCAGCTGGTCCAGGTAGTATCGATGATCTTTCGCTTGTATTCTCGCTCGCTGACTTTATACTGCTGGTTTCCAGAAGTAAAGTTGAAGGTGACAGTATAATTAACCTCCCAATGATCGCAAGCAAAGATGACTGGGGTGTAGTCGTCGTTCCATCCGTCATCATTGCTACTCATGGCATGTGCCTTGAGGTGATCATCCACGGCCGCGTAACCAATCCAGATTTGGGGCTCAGTTCGGAAAACGCCGAGATTCTTGGGGAAAGGCGGTCCATCAGCCTTGTCGGGTATGCCACCCTGGGTAACGTTGTCCATCTGGGGACGCTGGTACTCTCCCAACCCAGTTTCTGCAAGATATGTGTAATTGGCAGCGGGTACAAGCATGCTCAGGTTGAAGGGCGCTTCAGCATTGCCAAAGCTCTTCATTTTAGACCCAACACCGTTGGCAAGCTCCTCACACTTGTATCCGGGTCCGACGAAATGGACGGTTGTAGAACAGTCCCAACCATCGCCACAGATCTCCCGCGATACATTCGCCTTCTGAGTTGTCTGTCCACTGGAGAAGACACCCGCAGCAATGCGATTAAGTGAAGGTGAGGGAACGTTGTAGTACTCAAAGATGTCGTCGTTATCCTTGGCTCCTTTCGCTAGGTTTCCACCCTCAGCGGTCCAGTTGTATCCAGAAAGCGAGCGACCGTTCATGACTTCACCATCAGCTTTCTTGGGTGTTTGGAAACTCTCCTTAGCCTCATTACTAAAGTTCAGAGTGCGGACCGAAGGACAGAAGGTGTGTTCTATCCTCTCGCCCGGGACGACGTACAGCGACGCTGACGATAAGATAACGACGAGAGGGCTGAACCACATATACAATGCAAGGAACATGACAAACCAAGACTTGACCCAGGCTTCTCTGTTGAAAAGCTCGAGGATGTTGTGCGTGGCTCCGAATAGGGCATCAACGGCAGTGATTGAGAAGCCCTTCTGGCCAACGGCCCGCCATGCAACTTGCTGGTGCGCCATGACAGCCGCGAGGATGAAGTTGGCATTGGCGATAAAGGAAATTAATTGGCCCAGGCGCATCCACCATTGTTGGTGCTTTGCCTCACTGCCATCCAGATGAGTGTATAAAAAGTGGTGACCAAGTGCGCCGGCAACACCAATTACCAAGCATACAATCATGGACCATCGACTTTTCATAATCCTCAACATCAAAGAATCTGACCTGGGCAAGGCTCCGGCGGTCGGTCGGTTCACCACTTGAACATCGGGTACTTTGGCGTACGCATCATGGGCAAGGTCATTACCGATCATCAGACCTCTGCAACTGTCATGAATTCTATCGTAGTCCGCATTACTATCTCGAAGGTTTGGGCTCTGCGGATCAAGCCATGGCGATGTCTGCGGCGGGAACGTCTCTCGTGCGATTGACTGAGGAGAGACGGCTTGCGTTGGGAATGCACCTAGAGAAGGCTGTGGGGAGACGACAGGCTCTGGGAAAGGCTGTTGGTGCTGGACTGGAGAATAGGTATATGGCCTTTGCTCCTGTCTGTCGTTAACGATTTTGCCATCCATTGTAAACTGGTGTCGACGCGGCCAGGTGGTCACAGAATATGGTCAAAAACGAAAGGCCGGGTAAGCTTTTCCAACGACTTATCGACGGGAAGTGCTTATATGGGACATAAACGTGGCGAGATTAAGCTCACCTCGCTGACATTAAAGGACCGCTGTGTGTTCAGCTACTGCAACTAAAGAACAAGCTGCATATCCGATGTCTTTGGCCCCCAAAGCCCAGAGCCCATCCACGGTGACACCTCCCGGTTGAGGAACCGAAGCCGACCCCATTCTCTGGGTAAAATCCACATCCGTATTTCGTATCCTCCAAATCAGCCCTTCTGGGAGAACAGGTTCCGTGCGGACGTTGCTTTGAGTCGAGTTTTCCGATATGGTCTGATCAAGACCTTGATGCCAAGCATGATAAGGCTGGCTACGATTAGGGATGTCACCCCAAGACAACGGCCTAAGGTTGGAACCCATGACTAGCTTTGTACAACTGAAACGAGGCTCTGTCCGCCCTATCAGAAAAGACGGGCCCCGAGGAAATATTGGCTTGGGGACTTGGTTTTCAGGTTGCCAAGACACTAGCACAGCCTGATTCGAGACAAAAATGAAGCTTTGGGAGTAAAGGCTGTTCTCCAATTTTATCTGGCCGAACAGACCTATCATGGTGTTGTACAAGATCATCCCCATGACTGTCGGAACCGGAATGAAGATGGATTCAGTATTGATTACCAGGTTGATAAACCCTAGTCCATCCATCCTCAATCGAGACCAAATAGTGTTGCCTCACAAAGGTTACAGTAAGCTGTGTCTCCCTGCCATCTGTGCTTACGCCCAAGACATGATCCCTGCTAATTCTCCACCAAATTACTTTTTAGCTTCTTATTATTCCGGGGCAGGGTTTGAGGAAATTACTGCTTACTCGCATGGAAGACAATTTTCCCTTACAATCAAGCCATGAAATTCCTGCTTCTTCCCCTGTTTGGAATATCACACAGAATACCAAAGGCAGACTCGTAAGCTAACCCATCAGAATCGACTAGTTCCGTAAGAGTGCATGGGTTGTGTAGGGTAGAGGTCTTAGCAAAGAGGGTCGGTGAGCGGTCGGATCCCTCATGGACAATAAGGCTCCGGGGCAAGACGGGGAGGTAGTATCACACGATGAGCGAAGCAAAAAAAAAACGGTTGCGACATTGCAGATTTGGCCAATGCCTCAAACCGTGATCGGGAGCGATAATCGAGGATTGCATTGTGATGGAAATGGAAAGAAGTCAAAGAAAGTTCGGGTAGGGCTACCGTTATTGGCTTTCAAATTAAGGTTAATAATTTACCTTTGAAACCGAGATGCGCTCCAATCAAAGCGGTGGTTATTATTGGTTCCTTGGCCGGGTCGCCACGTTTGCTGTCAACGAGCGCCATGAGCACGCCACGGGCAAAAGTGTCACAAGCACGCGAACGCTTACGAGAGAGAGGACCATCTACGGCATTGCGATGGGACTTTTTCGCAAAAAAAAGAAGACCATAAACACTCAATTGTTGCACTAGATAGCAAGAGCTGATAGTGGAGCAACACTGTTCAACTGATCCATTATTTGCTCACGCCCTAAGATCATCCGCTGCAAGTGAGGCTCAACGCGATACCCCAGTCGCACCAACTGCAGCAATTGGAAAGATATGGAACAGCGAAGTATTAGAAATCATGAAACTTCTGACGAATTATTAAATGGGAGGAATAGGATCCGAATTCTCTCCTCGATTCCAGCGTGATTGGATGCTTGGATGCCAATAGATTTACGTGCGATACGATTCTCAACGCTGAATATATAAGTTCCAAGAAGAGGCAAGTTAGCACATACGACCATACCCACTGGAAAATACGGGATCCCGTCTGCTCTCCCATAGTCAAGCCAGTGAGGGGCGGATCAGTAGT
>JAADJG010000637.1:0-12424 GCA_012932025.1 Fusarium austroafricanum | reverse complement strand
GTCTTATAAATATAATTTACCTTATTAGAGCTTTTTAAGACATTACTTGCCCTAGCTATAAAGCCGTAGCTCTGGTGTATTGGAGCTGGATGGCAAAGAGGTCCGGTCTGCTGGTGGCTGGGATGGGGATACTATGTGACCAGATTGCATTATTCTGCTCCCTCACATATAACTCATGCCTTTCAACGTCATCAACGCACATTTGAATTATGTCTTTATTACGCTTGTTGCAGCACAGACCGGACTGGGTCAAGGTTGCGGCTCTGCGGTCGCCCATAGCAAGTGAGGCAAGGCTGTCGTTAATGCTGAGGACACACCACGAGGTACAATTCCCGCTGGCCGGGAGTGCCGCAGTAGGGCTAGGCGAACCAGTATCAAGACATGATTCGGATAAAACGACGAGATGAGGAGACAGGAAAAAGCAGGGCCAGTCCGACCTCCTTAGCCATGGCAGGAGATACTGTTCTTCTAGATGAAGCTTAATGCGTGGCTGGGCCCGCCTACATACCCTACATTCTGGCTAGCAGCGCCTATTGTAATCAAAATATATTTACTGAGTTAATATCGAAAGTCTTTATTGAATAAATAAAATCGCTGTTACATCTACAAGGACATGCGCCTGGGTACCAGCTCTAAGGTAGAGATGGTTTTGTCTGAATTATTACTCCCAATATGTTAGTATTTTATACCGAGGATACACATTAATAAGATCTTTGCTACGGCCAGGCCGATATTTGCGAGCAGAGAACCGAAAGGGCTCCCCATTTTCTCTCGAGACGGCTCAGGCCTGGCCGTACTGGATCAATGAGTACGGATCAGGCGTGCTCACTTTCTTGAAAATGCATAGGAATACTAGGGGCCATAGATTCTAGGGACCCAAGTCGATAGCAACCAACCCTGGTGGCGGTTAGGCAACTAATTCTTGAATTGATAGAAGATTAGCCAAAGCGGGATTTAATTTCGTCGAAGATTACGCGGTTGGATACGGTTAAACCCACTCTGGGTGACTAGATACACACGATCAGGGTCATGGAGAAGGATATCCTCTTGAAACCAGGTAAGGACAGCGGCAGTGCTGTGCTCAGTTGACGAAGGCTCCCACATGTCAGCCATGAGCAGGTTCCACCTTCGCCGCAGTCTAAATTCTCGAAAGGTTTATAGACGATGAGAATGTGCGAAGGTCCTGGGCTTGAAGATGTCGGTAGCCGCTAATCAAGTCGATGAGGAAGAGTTGAAGATGTCGAAGAAATGGGGTATGCCGGCATTGTGTAATATGCATCTGGGAATAGATAGAATTGTGAGACTGCCGTCAGGATAGAAGAGGGCTCACTGTCGGATTGCCGAAAACGGTTATAGAATCTTACATTTTTATCAAGTTATTTTGGATTTTCGACTCGGCTTCTGTATACTTGATGACTTTGTCACTACTACAGAGGCAGAACTGTCGTTTTAGTCAGAGATGGAATTGCCAAACACGAGTGAGGTCAGGGCAAGACGCGAAGAACGGAAGAACAAAAGGGTACAAGATTAATTGCACATAAAATTTACAGTAAAGTGGAAGCATGATGATAGTCTTCCCTCAGTGAAAGAGCACCAAAACCAGTCTATCTAGTAGAGACACAGTATCAGCATCTTCACAATGCTAGGAATATGACTTTCATACACATATGCGACCATACCATGGGTGATACAAACCAGGTTTCAGGAAGATATACCCACCCTTACGTTACACCTAGCTATTAAAAAAGCTCCTTACACCCGCTCAGTAATCACACTCTCCCTGCTCTCCCGCAGATTAAAGGTGTTTTCTCCCAGCGTCCTACTAGATCATGGCGAGGCAATTTAACAGTATGCTTACGGACTCATGACTCGGGTGGCTTAACTTGAAAAGTATAACATATATTAGAGTAATCAGTCGCACCCTACTCACGACCTTGGACTCCAACCAAGGACAAGGATAGGCGTTGCGGTGTGAGCTAGGCGATGAGTACGTTTAGAATTTATTAACCGGAGCCATCTATTAACAAGGCAATGACAGGATACAATCACCCACGTCATCAAGATTGAAACTATGATTAAAATGGATCTATGGTAACCAAATCATATCACTTGAGAAATACAGTGGCATTGAATAAAGAATAGAGAGACTACGAGCAAGAACCTTGAAGAACCAAGGAGGGTATATCAAGGACTCCCTTCGCTACATTCTTGCAAATAGGGGGAGCAGGTGATGCAGGACTGAGGGCATGTGAGTTAAACAGGGTATGCTACTACGAAGTATTGGTGATGATGATACAGACCCAAGTGAGGATGAGGCAGACGGGTTCACTGGCGTGGTAGATCCAAGCAAGTATCCATATGATTTGTGGGGGAGGACGGACGGGTGTGAACGCCCGGTATGTTCTATTCGTTCCGTCAAAGGCGCGGCACCTCGGAGCCAAGCCTATTGGCCCTGGGTATCTCCAGGACCGGTGCCTGAGGATGAGGTGGTGACATCGATCCACTGGAAGCAACGGACGGAGTGGTCATTGACAAGTGATGGTTGGGTCCCCAAGTGAGTTTGCCATTAGCTTAGTGGGGTCCTATCGTCGGTTTGCGGGATGAAGAGGATGAAACAGGACTCGACCCAGGCACTCAGTAGCAAAATTAGACTACTCTTAAAGCCTCAGCAAGGGAACCTTCTGGAAAGAATTATCTTGCGAGGGTAACCATCAAAGGTTTAGCAAGGGAGTCTCGTCCCCTTATCTGTTCAGATAGGCTACGTCACTCCCCGCCTTGATTTGGCATAGCTCGCTCGAGGTAGTTTCTCCTTTTATGATGAATCCAAGCCAGCATGATTCTCGATTCATGAGGCGGCTCATCCTCTGATACCGCGTCACGCAGAGACACATGTCGGCGGGATAGTTGCAGCCCCTGAAACCACCCATTGTCGCTACGATGAAGAATTGGAAAGGCTGAGAATTCAAGATTCAATGGAACATGAGCTGATATGTCGCATCTCAGGCGTATGGGGGCCCTTCGGGCCAAGGGTTCTGGCAGCTTAGCACGTTATTCTGGATAAAGACCTGCAACCCATGCTCCATGTTGCCTATTAGCACATGACATAGCCGTCCAGACGATCTTTTCTTTGTTATCGCCGTGTGCGGGTTCCGTCGTCTTGGACTACGCCTCTTAATTGACTTGACTAGGGCCCTCTGCAGGTGAAACCGACCGGGCAATTCCATAGTTTCGCATTAGAGAGAGAGCGGCCTAGCGAGGTGAATATACAACTAATTCGTGTAGGTGGCGTTGGCAGAATGGGCCAAGGAACGGCTCCGCTAGCGCCCTGTCACCTGAACGCTTGGCCCAACTCTTGTCTGCAACTTGGATGTGCCGAGGACACGGGGTCCATCCCCTGTGCCCTTGATGCCGATCCCCCCACGGCGTCACTCCTCCGAATGGTGAGACCGCCGCCTCCTTTTTTTCTTGTTTTTTTTTTCTTCTTCTTTCCTTTTTTGGGGTTGGGTTGGGCGTAGTAGGTCACCCATGGCAGACATTCCGAGGAATGATTCAGTAATTAGCTCCTCGCAGGTCCTCCTTCTTCAAGAGCAACCAGGTGCAGGCCCTGTCGTACGGTCGATTTAAGTTAATTTGTGGTTGAGGTGGTGCCGACTAACATGGATGGCTCCCCTCCCCGATGACCCCAAAGATTCGAAAGGAGGAGGATGCGTGTTCACGTACAAGGAAGCCTACATCGGTACAGCTTCACACAAGTAGTTCAGCACCTCCTGCGAACATCCCCCCTTTGGCGCCAACTTTCTGCCAGCTGCTTGTTGGTCAGCCGTCTAGTTCTCACCACACTCAGCCAGCTGGATTGTTTGCTTGTCGCTGTGTTGCCTACCCCTCGTTTGTATCTGCTCAGAACGCGTCCTCTTCGATCTCGCTTCTTCATTCAACATGCCATAGTACCCCATTACCATTCTCGATCCTCGATCCTGACGACATCACCACTACTGGACCGTGGTCGTACGACGCAACATCATCCGCAACGCGAACTCCACCTGACTGCTAGCCATCGTCTCCATGCCCTTGTCAGCCTATTGATGTAGTTTTTGAGATCTTTCTTGATTTGTCTGGGAACTTCTGCTGCGATGAGCTTGCCCAGGCCGCCGACGTCGCTGGACGACTCGTGCTCCGTCATTTACGAGAACATCCTTTACTCCTTCACGCCTGAGGCCTTCTTGTCCCTGCCTTTGGAGCAAGGTGCAAAATGGGAGAAGCTGGAGATGGGAGAGAAGGTATCGGGGGCCGTCTGTGTTGGGGCGACCCCTGATGATACCGCCCAAGCTGGCCTCTTTGTTGTCGGTGGAACGAGCGGCTCGGATGGCTATACTGGGCTGCAAAAGTACACCTACTCGACCGGCAAGTGGACTACCATCACCCCCTCCGAGTTAGTCACGAAGGATCGCCTACGGCATGGCTCGATGTACATCAAGGCCAGTGATGCCATTCTTGTCTATGCCGGTAGTCACGACGGAGTCACGGCCTCCTCCGGCGAAACCTTCACCATCCAGGCATCCAAGCCCTATGGTGTTAATTCCTATGGCCCTGGTTCTAGCCCCGGCGTCAGGCCTATTCTTCTCAACTGGTCCGATGTCGATGCTTGCTTGGTCGGAAGCAACAATAGAAATATCACCATTGCCCTGTTTAACCCGACTACAGGCTGGAGGGAATCGGGGGTCACCTTGGCAGAAACCCTACTGCAGGGCTCGAGTTCTGTTCAGGCGATTGTGATGCCAGGGGATGATGGCTCCAAGAGCCTCTACACTTTTGATCTCTCACAATCCCCCAACCAGGTCCGCCGATTCGTTGTCCAGGACGCTTATGGCGCGCCCCTTTCCAACTCAGCCGCCGTCGGAAATGAAAAGCGCGAGTTGTCCCTGGAAAATTGGCCAGAGTACAGACCGAAGCTTGCACCAACCGCTACGCGGCAGAATTTTGCCATTGCCCAAGGCGCAGACGGCAAGGTTGTCTTCTCTGGTGGGAATTCCGAAGATCCTCTTGCCATATTCGATGCTACCGAGAACTCATGGGTCGATGCCAGCCAGGTATTCGATGCTCAGAATCAAAAGGTTCTGTCCGACAGTACGTTGACGTCTTCGACTTTCTCAACTGCCAAAACAGCTAGCTCGGCCAAGTCGACCAAGTCAACTTATACCCAGACGAGGCCGTTAACTTCAAACTCGGAGATCTCATCGGCCTCTGCGACCTGGACTATCTTGTCGACAGGTCGCTCAACCGCTTCTCTGACAATGTCCGAGGCCAGCGTCTCGGCCACGGCAGGTGCGGCCGCTGGCAAAAGTGACGATAATTCCGGTATCAGCTCCAACATCATCCTGGGCATCACACTCGGATCGATCCTCGGATTCTTGGCCTTGCTTGGTCTGCTGCTGTTGCTCTTGGCGCGACGACGCAAGGCCAAGAGAAACTGTATGGAGGCTAGCAGCACCAGGCACTTTGGCAACGGCTCACGCCAGCTGCTCTCGCGCAGTCAAACCCGTGGCCACAACGCCACGCTATTTCAGGAATCCTACTCATCCATGGCTACTTTGAAAGATCGCAGCGGGAAGCAAAACACCAATCTAACCCGGAAGCCTACCAACGCTACGACTCGAACCTCCGGAAGCTCTTTGCACAACCAGATGGAGGCCACCATTAGCCAGCCGACTCTGCAGGAGATGCCATATCCTGCACTGCAGTGCTACCACACCAGGGGCGTTGGTTTCGACGTAACCTTCGCAGAGCACCGTCCCCGTGGAGGGCCCATGGAAGCCCAGGACGACATGCGGAGGAGCTCTGGCTGGAACCAGTACTGGTCCGGCGGCAACGCATTGCAGATCCTCGGCTTCGGTGGATCCAAGAGGACAACCGCTGGGTCCGAACAGAGCTCCTGCTATTCTGAGGCCACGCACCATGATAGCGCGAGGGCCACGCAGCACTCGTCAACTCTATCATCGCTGATCTTTGACTTCTGCCCCGGGATAAATCCGGTCAATCCCGGCAGCGGTGTTGCCACCGAGTGCAGCAAGATTCCATTCAAGGATGGAGTAGCCGGCAGGTTTGAACGCACCATCTCGAGGACGTCATCGTCGGGTTACTCCAGTAGCATCCCGGAGAGCGTCAACGAAGCCGGGGACCCTACCCTCAGCTCGAAGCCCTGGAGTCCCAACCGTGCGCCCAAAATCACTTGCAACCCAAACTCCAACTTCGGAGCGCCACTGCCTCCGAGCGTCCCGCGCCCGTGGAACCCCCCTACAGGTGTGAGAAGCCAACTTCAGCTTACAACTACCTCAATGTCGTCGGATATAAGCTCGCTGAATCTCGGTGACCGATCAGGAGAGTGAATAAGCCACAGCCTCGACTTGTTGCACGGACTTTTCACAAGCCACTAAATAAAACCCCCAATAATAGCACATGCAAGCACAGCACTCCCTCACACACTCTCGACCTAACCCTTCTCATATCCATTTTACTTTTTCCTTTACCTTTGTCTTTTTACTAGGCGCGAGCCAGAACTGGTTAATTCCGATTGATCGTTGTGTTCTTATAATACCAATACCACCGTCTTCTGTTAAATGTAACTTCCTAGAGTACAAGTGGAGCAGCCTAAGAGAGAAGGGCGGGGAGCAGGAAATAAGGAGAAGAGGCGGGGGTTATCGCAACGCCAGAGCGTCAATTAAATAGTTTAAAAGTCATGGAATGTGAGATTGTGATATGACTTGATAACTCTCTTCGTTTGTTTGGCTGCTTGTGGAGAGCAAAAAGTGTGTTACTACATCCCCGTGACACGGCTGGCAGAGATTCCTCAATATCACTATCTCATTTCCATCCGAACAAAGAATACCGGGAGCACCCGATATAGGAGCTGCACCCCGTAGCCCCGCGCTCTGAACTGATTCACTCCCCTAGACTGTCGCTTCTTTTCAAAATACTCCATATCCGATGGTTTAAGGTCAACTAGATACCAAAATACGGGTTTTGAGGGGGCTTCCTGATCGAAGAGTTTACCAACAAGTCGTTGCCGGCCATCCATCTGAGCTACAGCCCGCCAACCCAGTCATGCCGGCTCCTCAATGTGGCCTGCCTCTTCCGGCAACCACGACTCTTCCTCTCCAGCAGCCTCCAACCGCCATTTCTCCGCCTGTGCATCATGGGCCTCCTCTACGTCTGCCGCCACCTCCATTAACTCAGAGTCATCAGCAGAGAGATTCCTGGCCACAAATCTCTAGGCCGCACCAGGACTATATGAGGATTTGGCTGCAAGCCAAGGCCGAGGAGGACAAGAGAAGAGTTGAAGAGGAGAGAACTAAGCAGGAGAGTCTGCGCCTCGAGCAGAGGAAGCTTGAGATGGACATGCTGTGCACATCTCTACAAGGCGGTATCCCGCCCGCCATGATTCCTCTGATCTTCGTCCGCATCGGCAGCGCAGGCGTGCGCCCACAGATGGCTGGGTCGCAGGCTTATCACCCCCAGCTTCCGTCTCCCCAACATGCTCATCCGAAACGCCAAAGGGACATACCGCGGCCTACCCAAACAGCAGCCCCGGCCATAGCATCACATCCACAAATGCAGCAGGTCCAATCGTCCCAACAAGAGTGTCAGCCAAGTTCGTCATTAACCATTTATAACTGGCAACCGCCAATATCGCAAGCCGGCAGCAGCTCGAACCGACCCGGAACGCCTTCCACTTCGACCAAGACCAAAAGACAGTGAGACTCTGATACTACAATGGGTTGATTTTGCAACGGAGGTGTTGCCCAACAATCGTCAGAGGGATAGAGCAACGATTCTGGACCAATGAGACCAGGTGCATGACAGATGTTGTGTGGGCCTAACAAAAAATAAAAATGAGGTAGCTGCTTGCATCAGACATGTAGTCAATCCAATTATCACCTACTAATTGTTCTCTCTACCCGCTGCCTTTAGGGTACCACCAGTGGCTTGATTTTGGACCATACCTATCGTTTTACACGGTCGTGGTGAAGGATAGGAGGACATACGAGACTGATGATCGCGCGCAGGTTGTAAACCCCACGCGAGGGTCAAGGTCAAGTGGTAAAATCGCACTGGCTCCAGCCCAAGGGCCTCTGTCAGTCCCAAAGCGTGATTGGTTGACCAGAACAAAGTGTGATGGGTCATTGCGGTAAAGTTGACACCCCAAGCGTCTTGATCGTGTCGACCATGCGGCATATGTACCGGCTGGAGGTGCGGCTAATTGATAAATGCGAAATTGAGGAGGAGGAAAGAGAGCTAAATGGCGGCTAACCTATGAGAGTGTCCAATATCAGGCGCAGTCTGCCCATTGATTCGGATAGTCCTTAGCCACAGTCAAGACATCTTGGATTTGATAGGTAAAGATGGAGATTTAAAAGATTAGACATGTAACTATATGCACGTGTGTGATGATATATGTCGGCCCCCCCAGTCTTGACTTCCTGGATGGGACAGCATATCATGTTAGCACAAGAGGAAGCAATATCGATGCCTTAGCAAGACCTGACTTGTGGATACAAAGCGGCGAAGATTGGCTTGGCTTAGGAAAGTTGAAACTTAGGTAGATAATTCTCATATAATAACAACTAGATTTAGTAACTCTTCGACACATGGGCTTAATAGCAGGCAGCTGCCCTCGTGGAGTTATCAAATGCATGGAATAACAGCACAACTTTATGGCGACGTGAGTGTTTATGTTCCTACGGACGGTACAATACTAATGAAGTTTGCTTCGAGTAAATCGCAATACGAGTACCGTTTTAATAAATGGGGCTTTCGGAAGTACCGGACGCACGAGAATTGGCAGGTAAGAAGTTGGAAAGTCAACAAGCGAAAGCAGGATGAATAAAGTAGCCATGTCTATCACGGCGAAGGGACTTCTGAGGGAGATCTCTCGCCACGACATGAACACCCTGGAAAAATTGCTTTGGACTCAAGTTTTGCGAGAACCAGACATTGTGACATCCTAAGCTAATCGTTCTGCAGCACATTCTCCTCCAATGGCTCCCGGTTTCCACATCCAGACGCCTACGAACCAGGTCGTCGCCAGTATGACTTTTGAGGAGTTACCTATTCTTCAATTGGAGAAAATAGTGTAAGAATTTGCTTGTGAGAGACTGGATACCTCTAGCCGTTGGAATCATTTCCACTAATCGTTCCGTTCTCGTTAGGCGATTTCACTTCTGACCCTCGCGGCTTGTATGGCTTGTCGTCCATACCGTCAGTTATTGACTCGCTTCTACCTATTTCGGCCTTCAAGAACAAAACGATTGCACCTAGTGTTGCCAACGAAGTAAATGATCCAGTGGGCCCAGCCCAACTCTTGTTACTTATAACATATCTAATCTCAAACAATTTCCCGGCCGAATCAAAAACAGAAGAAATTTACAAATGGCCGAAGGCTCATGGAAAGCCATACCCTACCTTCCTGTTTTCCACGCTATGGAAGGACCACAAGCTAAGTCACTACATGAAAACCTATTTCGGCTGGCGATTTAGGCTGAAGATATACCAATGGTCAAAGTTCTGATCCCGGCGGGCATAAATCTTGATGCAAACGTCTGCGTTCACAGATATTTCCCTATCCCTTTGACACCTTTGCAGTTCGCATGCCTCAAGGGAAATTCACTCTTAGTCCAAGAATTACCCAAAGCTGGATCAAGTTTTGATGAACTACTACCTGGATGGCATTGCAGCGCAATAGTTCTCGCCATATTTGGCCACAATCTTAGGTCGGCTGATGACAACCCCCAGGATTACGATGGCGACGATGACCAAAAGCACGGCGACAAATCGCAGGACATCAATAGCTATGAGCATGGCATCGAAGTGCAGATATCACGAGGTCGTGGATCTTCTCCTCCAAGGGGAGGTTGACGTTCGGTTCCGAAGGGAAAATAGTACCAGAATCACCGCTATTCGGGAGTGCCTCTACAGCATTCAAGGCATCTGCGCTGGAGACGGGAAGCCCCTATCAGTATCTGGCCGCCGCGAATTTCACTTTCAGGGATCGAACAAAAGATCGAGGATTATGGCCGTAGTCGGCAGTCTCATAGACGCCGGTGCGGATCTCAACGACCATGTTGATTATGACTACGGCTACTTCTGCGAGCATTTTTTCCTCGAATGTTATTCAGTGCTTGATCTCATTCTTCTTACAGAAAACATGGAGCTAGTCAGGATTGCACTGTCCGCAGGCGCAAACGCAAGGAAGCATTCATTAGACATTGCCCTCCAGACTGAATGCTTCGAAACGTTTATTCTCCTGATCAATAAAGGCACTCTATTCCTCAATGGACAGTCTCAGAGACGGATGGGGTTGTCCTTTCTTCACCGAGTGCGGATCAAGCTGAGTATGTCGCGGGGCTTCAGAGGACGAGAGCTATCATTATCGCCTCCATACGCTTCGGGGAAACCACCATTGTTGATGGCTTGGTGACCTACACTGGTGGATCTTTCAGGAGTCTATTGGATGGCTGCTCTGGCCTTACCGACGCCCTAGAGAATTGCTCCCGCTATGGCCATTTTGAAATGCGTCATCACCTGCTTGGGGACAACATCATACACCAGTTCGTGCCCGGACCAGCCTTTGGCTGTTCTATCTATATGGCAATTGAAGGCGGCCAGGACACCTTGGTAGACATGCTTATCGGGGCTGGTGGGGATGACAATACAGGCAAGAAGCTCTGGGATTGACCTGAGAGTCCGCTCCTGGCCGCCATTCGAAAAAGAAACTCCGACGTTGTGCGAAAATTGATTATCGCGGAGGCAAATTTGAATGAAAGGCGGGATCGCCCCGGCCACAGGGGATTAGGAAATGTCCTAGTGGCAGCAATTGAAGAAGGGCTGGAATCTACGATCGAGGACATCCTTGACGCAGGCGTCAACGTTAACGCACTAGGGAAATCAAGCTCTCACAGTTGGACAAACCACAGCCGTCACTGTCGCTGCTGCATCCCGCTCACAATGGCTATCCTAAAGAAGAATTGGAGCCTTGTTGACCAACTGCTAGGTGCCGGAGCATCTGTCAATACCATCCAAAATCCTCGTATTACTCGGCCAATGACACCGCTCTGGGCGGCTGTGTATCAGAGGAATAAATCATTAGCACTATCACTTATAGGAAGAGGAGCCAGGGTGAACGATCGGTTGGCTCTCGGGGAGGCGGTCCACGATACCGCGCTCCTGAAACCGCTCATTGAACAACTGATGTTCAACAGCCAAACAGAACAGATAAACGAACTTTGGTGGGCCCTACACGAAGCCATGCAGCTTCAAAGCCCACAAGCAGTCCAGATAATTCTGAATAGTAAACTGGTGAACATCCACGCAATGGAAGAAGGTACAACTCTTTTGCACCATGCTTTAGCATCCCTCGAGAGCCAACGTACGGTGTTTACGAAACTGGTCCTTCAGGAAGGTGCTGACCCCAATAGCATTGTCCATCACGGTCGCGAATTGAGTCTGTCGGCCCTGCTGGATGCAATAAACACAAAAGACCCTGAGATCGTCTAGCTTATACTGGATGGGGGCGCCAAGACGAACAGGGGCTCAAGAGAACATACCCTACTCCCCGGTACAATTATCTACCAAGAATAATAGTCTCGATATTTTGAGGATACTTCTAACGATTGGCTCGGACCCAAACGCCATATCATCTTCAGGGAAGGAGGGAGTCGCAATTCAACTGGCGGCTGAACAGAAAAGCTTCGAAATGGTGGAACTTCTCCCCAAACATGACGCCGACCCCGACGCGGTTACTCAGAGCTCGCCACACACAGCATTGCAAATTGCAGCTCGAGAGGATAACAAAGACGTAGTTGAGATGCTTCTCCATTACGGAGCAGACGTGAATGCGCCCCTGCCGAAAACTCTGGGGCAACCGCACTCCAGTTCGCTGTCATGGGTGGCTATCTCGATATCGCCCATCTTCTGCTGGAGAATGGAGCTGATACCAACGCTGCTCCTGCCAACATCAAGGGAAGGACTGCATTAGAGGGTGCGGCGGAACATGGCCGAATTGATATAGTTCAACTGCTTAATAACGCTGGCGCGGATATCTCTGAAGCGGGGCAAGGGCAGTATAGGAGTGCTCTAGTAAGCGCACTAGATAATGGGCACTTGGCAATTAGACAACCGCTTGAGTTTTATAGTATATAGTTATATTCTACTTTTAGATCTTTATTAGTTTATAGGAGTTAGGTATAGGGCAACTAAAAATAGCTTACTTTAGAGCATTTTACAACGTCTATAATATAGCTAAAAAGATATATATGTATATATATAATTAAAAAATTAATTACTTCTAGACTTAATATATTTAATAATACTTAAATATAATTTTTATAAATTTTAGCTACTTTATTTCTTATATAAAACTATAGTCTATATA
>JAADJG010000636.1:0-26215 GCA_012932025.1 Fusarium austroafricanum | reverse complement strand
TTATTATAGAATATAACTCACGTAGTGGTCAAGACTGACTTCGAAAATCTGCCAGATCTCTGCATGGTAATTCGCAATTTCATTTAACTGATCTGTCAGCGCTTCAAGCGCGTATAACCTGGGTGACATCGTTCTCTTAGTGGTCGGTTTTATCATGATGCTCACACCGTCATTCCCGGCTTGGTGATCCTTGTAGACGTAAGCTTCATCAATATGTTCTTCATCGTCCAGACTATCATTGTGAAGATCTTCTTCGTCAAAATTGTACTCATCGAAGGAATATGCAGTCGAATGCTCCTCACTGGGGCCCATTATCACGAATGAAAACACAGCTTCCCGTAAACCCCTCTTATCCTGTTGAGGAAATTGATCGTCATGAGCAGTGGCTTCATAGAGAAAAGAGAGGCTGTGACAAGGTCGAAAAGTGCGAGAAACATAAGGAGGTCCTGAAGCCCTATCTCTACCACTCGGCCCCATTGCGAAGAATGGTAGGGTAAATGATAGTAAGAAACTAGTGTCTCGTAAAGGCTGCCACGTAGTCCTTGTGTAAGTATATTGACAATGGGTGGAAAACTATCACTTATCACTTACAGATGCTTTGAAATTGATGCTTGGTTTAGGGGTTTCAGTGATGTAGTTGGAGAAAAGTTCATGAAGTCCGTGATAATCAGATCTTGGAGCGGATCTTATAAGAGCGGATATAGAAGCGTAATCGGGGTTACTGATATAACTGCGTGTCTTGTCAGGAATAGAAAGAACTAGATAGTGAGAAGACTTACATGCGCCGATGATTTGCGTTGTTGAAATACGTATGAGAATTATCCTAGAGAATGGATCAGACTTGGACTTTCTCTTGGCCATTGCCTATAATCTTCAAGAATAACATACCTTTCTTTGAAGTAACTCCAATAGTTCACGGCTATTGAGTCCATCTCCAGCTGAGTATGGAGGATAGAAATCACGAGAAAGCTCAGATTGGGCATCTATCCAGGCCGTAGGCTGAGGCGAATCCTTACCTCTCAGTCTACCCAATCTGCCTGCCATAGATTCCATCGAAGATAACAACTCATTGCCATTAGAAGACCAAATTTTTGAAAGTTCTGAATCGCCCTCCTTGGGATGTCGGTACTCTGAGGATACGGTGGAACAATCGAAGCTCTTGCACAACTTATCCTTTGGGACGCCATCGGCAAACCATTCCAATGTAGGGTCCCGGACAACTTGAGATACTCTTTTAATGTCATGGAACATGGTGTGGGGAGAAACACTTGGTCTTATCTTGCCCTCGCCTATCTCCCTTTTCTCATCCTTCGAGGGTTGGACATTGGTCTCGTCCTTGCACGGAGAACAGGTTTTATATAGTTTGGTGGCCTCTGCAGCAGCGAAGTTATCTGTCTGATATCGTGCGCCCATAGCGGCAGAGACATTGAGTGATATCTGGCAACGCGCGGAGACCCCAAGACGCCTCTTGAGATCATCCAAAACATCTGAGATGGGAACCATGTACCAGGTGCTACTGCCAGGGCAGCCGAGTACAATAAAGCCTGTAAGTAGTCCAGTTTGGACGTCAAATACAGCCGAACCTGACGTCCCTTTGAACATGGCTTTACTGGACTCGATGCAAAAGAAATTCCGAAAGTTTTTGTAGCCGGGTCTTCTTAGAAGTGCTGATGCTGGAAAGAGAGTGCCTTCTACATAGCCAAGTGATTCTGTTGCTAAAATAACTGGTCGGGTCTCTGTATTATCATGTACATTGAAGGTATCAGAGAGTTGTACTCTCTCTGCCCTGTCATGAGTATCCTTGTCTTTATCAGGATATATTTGTGTAGGTATAAGCAGGTAGTCCACTTCTGCGCTGGCAGGACAACTAGTAATGGAACTTCCATTACAGGTCTGAAGTGAAGAAGAAAGACCTTCGATCGAAAGATGGCAAAAACCTCCGGAGTCCGAATTTCCTGAGCAAGACAAGGTTGAATTTTCCAGATCGGAGAAGGTTTCGGAAATTGAAGATGTGCCTTTATCAGTCTCACCATGGTGCTCATCGCTGGGCATCGGAATTGCGTTGCTTGAGGAAGCGCTGGAAAGCTCATCATCGCTCTTTTCGGCGGAAGAGTTTGATGGACTGACACTACGCGGCGCCGAGATATTCCACGCCGCAACATCTTCATCAAAGGAACAATTATCATCGTCACCATCGGTATCGTCATCATCATCGTCCCAATCATCGTCATTGCCGTTGCCGTTCTCGAGGGCCACATCAATGTCCTTGTTTTCAAAATTGACAACATGCTGGACGGTGAGTTGATAACTACAGCCATCCAACCAAATCAATGGCCCAGCGGTAGAGAACTGCGAATTCAAGAGTCCTTCCTCAGAGTTTGATATGGCCTGAATATGGCGACATAGGTAATTATCGCCGGTCCTTGAGGGAGAGAAGCGAATGACTGTAGTGTCATGATCTCCAGTTGGATCAGAATTGCGATTTGGTGGCGACGGAGCTTGAAGAGAACTGCATTCATCCCCGTCTCCCTCGCTACAAGTCTCCATCGTCAACTGAGGCTCGCAGGCTGCTTCTGGCGGCGTAGCCTTGCTGATAACTTTGAACTGAGAAAGGGCGCCTCCTTGTAGAAAGATGGGACAACTACTAAGGAAGGCCTTCGCAAGGCTTCGGATTTCCTTATCACTGCACGATACAACTACGAATGCTTTCGCCTCGTCTTGGTTCGTGCCGATCCGATAAAGACCGATCCAGAGGAAGTGAGTAGACTCTGGAACACAAGAATTGTCCAAAAGGTTCCGGATATGGTCTTGATGTCTCTTAAAGAGGGCTAGGTCGTCTCCTTCGGCCCTCCACACTTTTTTCTTCCCAAAGAATGCTATAGGTCTGGATAAGATGTTTGAAAAGTCCATAATTAGGTGAGTGGTGCAACAGGCCTGCAAGCTAAGTCATAGCGCAGCGCCTAATGCTCAATAAGACAGAATACATGAAGACGGATTTATATGTCCGTATTTAGATAGAAATGATGGATGAAGATATTCCGACTGAAGGGTTGAGCAGATAAGAAGAAAAGGAATGGCATACCAAGAAGCGATGCTGGAAAGGGAGAAAGGAAGGGATTGAGGAGAAGAAATTGAGGAGGATTTGAGGCTCAAGGCTGAATTTACCATTGGATGACTTTTGCTGGCATGCATCCGCCCGGCAAAGACGGTCAAATGTACCCAACCAGGTTGGGCATTATCTGAGTGGAAATGTGGCTTATTCTACCCAATGACCAAGTGACATCAGAAAGTGAGGCCCAAGAGTCGAGGTACACTGCATTTATAGCCAAGTGCAAAGGCTATGTTAAATTGCAATTACGCAGACGATTGGGTCGCAGGTACTGGAACTACGCCGGTTGGTACATCTAACTCGGAGGCCTCGAGGGGCATGACTTGGACCTATTAATCGTAGTGAATTTGTACCAGCTCGCATTCTCTGAAGGTCCCCTCATTTGTTCTATTCCTCGCCCATCATGTCCCTATCATCTATCCTGCTTGGTCAACTACCCAGCACTCTGTATCTGCTGAATGGAGACCAGGCATCCGATCTTAACTTTACTGCATACGATTCGTATGCCAAAAGCCAGCAAGGGCTGTTCAAAGAATTGAGTTCACCCGCCATAAATCCGCATGACACCGAGCTTCTTGGCAAAGTTGCAGACCACTTGCGTCAGCATGGCCAACGGGACGAAGCTCTTACCTATGTATCTACTTTGTCAAGGAATGCGGATAGCGTAGCCTGCCAAACTACGCTTGACCTTGTTACTCGGCTGATTCTAATGGTTGAAGTTGGCTGCTTAGAGAAGTCCTCTGGTTTCATGTACCAGACTGGTCCACGCACAGCACCACTATGGACAAAGGACAGCTTGACTGATCTAACAACAAAGCTATTTCCAATTTCATCTTACCAAGGATACAGTGGACTGTCAATAACACCGGGATTCGATGCCTGGAGTCTTGAGAATGTCGCCGGCATCAGAATCGAGTTCACGGACAATCTGGCTGACCATTTACGGCTAACGAACAACAATACGCAACTCTATATCTTTCATCACGTAGCGTACCTTGAGAAACAACGATACGAGTAAGTGTAGTTGTGTCCCTGTCACTACTAAAGAACAGAGTCTGATTACTCGAAGCTCAACCTGCGGCAACTCAATCCTGCCAGAGGGACTCGCAGAAGAAACCCTTAAAACGCTAGCGATTTTGTTCCCCCAATCAAACCATTGGGGATCGTTACGCTCAAACCGAAAGAAACAAGTTTGGTTCGAAAGACTGTGTTCTAATTCCAGCCGTACGATTGATCCCCAATTGGCTTGGTGCGGAACGCCCAATGGAGAGGGCAGACAACTGGCCAACTTTCGTTTCTGGAGAGACCGCTTAATAATCATCAAGGAGGAATATGATCACTCAACTCCAGATTCCTTCTCTCAATGGTGGCATGACAAACGAAATGGAGTACAATGGCATAATTTTTGGGTTGCTATAGTCGTACTTGGACTGACGGCTTTATTCGGCCTGATACAGTGTATTCTTGCCGCGATGCAAGTTTACAAAGCCTATCACCCAAGTTGAAAAATGGCAAATGCAATAACCTTCGGTTCAAGGAGACATATGGATATGTATTCGCTGACAAAAGGGAGTCTGAGCTACCAATCGTAAGGCTCTTCATGGACATAAGACCTGAAGAATGCTTGAACCTAATAGAGATAGAGAAGTGAGATGAACATCATGGTAAAACCTCAAGCTTCTTATTCAAGCCTCCCTCCCACTACTCAGCAACCTGTTTCTTCTAACCCAGTCTCCATTCATCATGCTCTCATAACTCATTATGCAATCTCAGCCTCAATAAGCATCTCATACTGCTGAGGATCAGGCCAATAGTTAACAATCCTAAATCCAGCCCCCGTCAAAAGGTTCTCCCACTGCTTCTCAGTACGCTCAGAAGCAGAAAGCAGAGACATCATCTGAACATCCATGGTAGTCTGGCTGATACTAGCTCCCGTTGGCGGCACCACGATATCATAGATGAAGAGCTTTGAGTAGCCCTTTGTCATGGCATCCTTGGTGTTTTGCAGGAGTTGAGTAGCTTGGGCGTCGGGCCAGTCGTGAAGAATGGCATGCATGAAGTATGCTCGGCTTCCTGGAGGAGAATTAGTATGTACTTTGAAATCATGCTGAGAACTAACTGCTCGCTTACCAGTTACAGGCTGAGGCTTGAAAAAGTCATGCGCCATAGCAGTAATCTTATCATCAACCTTGGCAACCTCAATAATCTCCGGCAAATCCTGCAACACCAGCGTCCCAGCAGGCAGATCCGGTCTAGCCTTGAGAACATGCGAAATATCAATCCCAGTATTACCCCCAACATCCACAACAAGCGGTTTGTCAAGATCAGCACCCTCGATCAACTTGCTAGGATCGTAGATCTTGGTCCAGGGGGTCTTCCACGAAGTCCAAGCTTCCATGTGTCCTGTGAAAGCTTCATAGTACTCTGGACTCTTTTGAAGACGGCCGAAGAAGTTGAGGCCACCGGGATCACTGCCCGCGTAGTTGTTGTCTTCAGCTGCTGTGGGGACTTTGTAGCCGATTTTGGCGAGGTATTTTGGGAGGTTTTGGCCAGCTGAGATGTATTGGTAGTTTCTGGGTTGGTTAGTTGATGGAGGTGATGGTGGTTGTGTGACTTACGCTGCTTCGAGTGATGCTCGGACCTTGGTACTCTCATCACCGATGGCGTATGAAAATTGAGTTGGCTTGAAGGTGTCTACATCCGTCTCTTCGACGACGTAGAATGCAGCCAGGAGACGGAACAAGCGTCCTAGAATCAAGTAAGCACCGACTCAAATATCGATCATCAAGGTAATTCAGCAAAGGAAACTCACGCAACAAGTTAGGCTCAACATCACGACCCGTCAACTTAACCAACTCATCAATCGTCTTCTTCCCCCCACCCAACTCCGTCCAAGCCTTCCAAATACCAAGATCAATGGCAGTTTGGAGCGCCGCAAAGACAGCAGGATGTTCAAAGCAGAAACCCCAAGCTCTTTCATACGGAGATTCAACTCTAGCTAGAAGTCGACGCGCAGCAGCGCGAACACGGAGACGTTCGACTTCATCGCCGCGGAATTGATCAGGGTGAACGCCATCGAGGGTGGCGATGATATCGTTTGTAGATTGACCAACAGAACCCATTGCGAACTGTGTGCTTTGAAGTGGATAGTTTAGGGTGGATCCAAAAAAGAAAGTTTAAATTGTGATAGATATTTTCAGATATGTTGGTTGTATAAATAAGTCCATGATTATTTTCACGTACCTGCACTAAGGATGGTGGCTTAGTTGAGGCACACTGATGTGGGCCTTGTCCATGCCCCTTACTAGGATGATGTTTGTGCGAGGAGAGTCTCTCCAAAGGATTCACCAACGAGGTATCAGGTGAGGAACGAGTCCAGGGACACAACGTTATTGTTATGTTGGTTGGGTTGCACCCCATGCTGATAGTGCAACCTAGCGTATACACGGCGTATTCCCAATGCTTTGATAAGTCATATAATACCGAAATGGTGTCGCCTAGAGCAGTTGCATGAACCCTTCAACTGATATGTCTCTTTGTTAAGAATTGAACATCGGGGAATCAATTCATGATGGTCAGTTGAGTCTCCGCGGAACAAGGTCATCACTCTAGCCTCTCGCCTCTCGCTAGGATTAGAATCCCACGGGGGACCGGAGCACTTCAGGTGGTCACACTGTAACCATAGCTCCACTGCCAAACATTCCGGATAAAACCCCGATTTCAATGAGTACATTCTAAAAGAATTAGAGGACTTGACAGCACTTTAACCGGCGTATTGATGCAAGGTGTGTTTTTTGCCTTTGCAAAATATGCAACTCTGTGCTTACATTGCATATTCCCAACCAATCAACTCAAACCTCAATCATTCACGATCAATTCTCTCGGAGACCGTTTTATAACCGCTAGGCCGTCGCGGCCCGGAAATGACGCGGTATTGGGGATGCAACGCTGAGCCGCGATTATCATATTTGTCGTTCTATGGGTGGATCTGCCCTTACTTCGCGTAAATTCTTATCTCAAAAGAAAACTTTAACTGACAGAATTGAATCCTTTACAAGGTTATGGAGTTGATATACCCTATTTGTTGCTCGGTACGATTATGACAAGCGGCATCGATAGTTTTGCTCCCATCGTGAGGCCGAGTAACGGCTTGTCCCTGGCTAGCCTGATGAAATCTGGAGCTATGGCTTGATCAACATGTTGGTTCATCATGTTTGCCTACTGTTCAATGCTACTCTGGCGGTCTTTATTGCTTTAGTGCAGTTTGCTCATAATTCACATGCATTGGTCTCCATTATCCTGCTTGAGACCCCAACTAAGCGAATCACTTTCTGGGGGACCAACACGTTCGGCTGTGATGGAAAAAGCAAATATGACAGGAGCTGAGGAGTTTTCAACACATCCGACGACTTCTCATAGCCGTTTGGAGACATGGTTGGGATAGTATCTCGGCAAATCCTACAGGATTTCATCGTGCGAGAATTATTTGACGTATTTGATACGGGCAATGCCTTGTCCCTGCAGGAGTGTAACTTGTGAAGTTTGCACGATTCTGTACGAGTAGAACACCTTGTTCCAAGAACCCGGTCGAGGACAAGATCTCTCCACGTGATAACAACAAAGGAGGAGACAACAAGCTGCATAAGAGGGCAAACAAGGCTCGCAAAATATGACCTGTCACGCCATTCTCGCCTTAGAACGAGTTAAACGCGACTAGACTACCGTTCTAATACCCGACTTTTAGTTTGTCCCTCCAGTCCCCGAGTGTTTGCCGTCAGGTTGTGCCATATAATCCTATTTTCAACCAGGGTCATTGTCGTCGATCTTGCTAAAGCTGAGGTTAGTTAATAACTCCCCTTAACCATGCATCTGTATTGAAACGCGCTAGGGCTTTATGCTCCGTACTCAATCCCCGAAGCCCTTTCTTTTTCCCGGTGACACTCTCCCTCGCCACAACCCGTAACGCATGATCAGGAGGATCTCCCATTGAAGATGTTTTCAAGCTTGGAAGGCATGCACAAGAGTCGATAAGGTCGAATCCCCCTATCCTTTGTTCTTTCTTTCTCACTCACTCTGTTTACGAACTCGCTGGGACCTTTGCTTGCAATCATGGAGAGCTACTATGGAGGCCTGGGGCCCATGCTCAACGCCGTGTTGTGGGTTCAAGTCGTTGTTTTTGCAGTTTTTGTTGGATTGAGATTATACACGAGATCGCAGATTTTGCATTCCATTGGTGCGGATGATTATCTTGTTGTTATCGCATTGGTAAGAACTACACTTACACCCAGAAGTTGCCCTGACGTTTTGTAGGTCTTTCAGATTCTTTACTCAGCATTCGTCACGGCCGGAACGAAATATGGCATTGGTCGTAAATTTGCTGACGTCGGTAACCCCGATGCGTACTTTAGGGCCGTCGAGTTGGAGATTTACAGCCAAGTCGCTGGCATAATGGTCATTGGGATAGGAAAAGCCGCTGTTGGTATCTTTCTGCTGCGCATCGTGCGAAATAAGTTCCAGAAGGCGTTCATCTGGGCTTTTCTTGCGGGAACTGCTTTTATCACTCTGTTTGCCAGCGTGGTGGTTGTTGTTCAGTGCGATCCTGTGCAGAGTACCTGGGATAAGAGAATTGAAGGAAAGTGTTGGATTGACTTTTCCAAAGTCGGCTTGACTGTTGGATGTGAGTATTTGCAAGAGAAGGGCGATTGACTGTTGCTAATATTTTCAGCTTGGTTCGTTGTGGCCGACTTTTGTTTCGCCATTCTTCCTTGGTTCGTCATCTGGGAACTTAACATGAAGCGCAAAGAGAAGATCACTGTGGCATGCGGTCTTAGTCTTGGTATTTTGTAAGTCTACCCTACACGCGCCATTGAGTAATGAATCTGACAATTATTAGTGCTGGAATCTGCGGTATTGTACGTACAGTTGCTCTCAACGGATTGAACGCCAGCGAGTATATCTGTAAGCCCCGTTAATTCACCAATCAAACAGTCCCAATTGGCTGACCATTTGCAGACGACACAGTGGACATGCTGATCTGGTCCGCTACCGAAAGCACCGTGACAATCATGTGCTCCTCCATTCCCGTGCTACGCCCGCTCTACGTCCGGTTCAGATACGGAAGCAAAGGCGACAGTTCCGGTGCGGCAAGTTCCTACAAGCTCCCGATGTACGGCAACCACAGCGGTCGGAAATACGGAAACGGTTCAATGCCAGGCGCTGATCCAATTGGCGGACCATCCAATCGAGCCGTTATTACATATAACGCCCATAACGACAGCGACGAGAGTATTCTTCGCGATGCAAAGAACCAGAATGAGGGTGGGATTAGAAGAACGGATGAAGTGGAGATAAGTTATGCAAAATAGATGTGGAATTAATTGGGTAGAGAGTGCCACTTGATGCGACTCCATGATTCAGGACTGTCGCAGGAGATAAGAGGGAACGAATAGACTTTATCCCTGGTTACATTTCTGGTTTAGTGTCATTGTCATACCTTATCTTGATAAGCACGAACGCAACCCCATAGACTACCCCAGATAACAAGTAATAACTGCAGCCCCGCCCCTTGTCTAGTGCAAACCATGACACTCCCACTGCAACGACCTCTCCTCAGTGAACATCACGGCACAGAACATTCCTACCCTCCTTATAAATAATATCTCTGTTCGGCCATGAATACAGGTCATAAGCGAGCTGAGTCAACGACCTCCACGCAGCGCAGTAAACGCGCTAAATACGCTCCTGTAGCATGGTACGCGACTAAAAAAAAAAAACAAACCCTGGTCTCAAGAAATAACTGACACGCGACAGTAATGAATGCAAGAAAAAGAAACTTAAATGCGTCAGAGAAGAAGGAGATGAAATTTGTAAGAGGTGTTTTGCGAATAAGGTCGAATGCGTGTTTGCGCCTGCTCCGTCGAACCAACCAAGAGAGGACAATGAGCCTTCAGTGAGACCATCTCCTCAACGGTCACAGTATGTATGCATGTCGCAGTTTTGATGTAGACTTAGGCTGACAATTGCATAGAACGGATATTTCGTCTTTGAGTGAACAAGTTATTACTCTACAGAATCAAGTCAACGCTCTGACCACAGCATTACAAGACGTATCACATCGTCTTCCCAACATGAGTCTATCTTCAACAAAGTCCACGCCCCAAGGGCAGCCATCAACATACAGAAAAGATCTTCGAAATATGACAATTGAGCCTCGAGAGCCTCAATTCGTGGGTCCAACCAGATCAGCCTATGGCTTCCAAATTGCCGAAAATTCCCTTATGGGTATGGGTATTGAACAACAAGTCGCCACTAACACAAGTACGCCTGCAATGTCGCCTAGTGAGACGGAGCCTGTTGTCCAAGATGAATGCGAGTCACCGGGTATCCAAGTAGAAATCCTTCCGAGTTTGGGAGTTGCGGAAGTTCAGAGACTTCTTGATGTTTACAATGAGGAGATACAATCTGTTTATCCTTTCATCGACGTCAACGAACTATCAGAAAAGGCTCTCTCTGTTGTTGAATCTCCTTTGGAAAGTACCTCCAAGGACGTCCAGACCATCAAACTCGCCGTAGCAACGTCTGTTGCGATCGAAGCACAAGGTTTGAACAACATCAGCAAACGCCTCATAGACGATGTTGAGCCAGTGATATGCAGAGTATCAGGCGAAGCATTCGTCGATCTTCAAGAACTTCAATTAATGATAATGCTAGTAAGTCTACCCTCTCTCGCTCTATCTTAACATTGACTAACAAGACCAGAGCATATACTGGTTTTTCTGCGGAGAAGAACTTCTCGCCTGGAGAGCAATCGGCCTCGCTGGACGAATGACTCTCGAAATAGGCCTACATCGTCGCGCTTCGCTTTTCGAAAACTTCAAAGACGCTACGCACCGAAATCTAGCGATACGGTGTTTTTGGTGTACTTATATTCTTGACAGGCGATGGAGTTACGGGCAAAGTTTATCGTTTGGAATATATGATAGGGATATTGATCCCAATTTGCCTGAGCCGGTATGTTCTAATCACCAGATGGGACTTGTGGATATATGCTGACTCGTTTCCAGGAACTTCCATATCTTCGCTGCATGGTCTGTTATGCGAAATTATGCTCCAAAGTCTGGGATGAGCTACCACTCGATTCATCGCCTTTATCTGTTCCGAAAGATAAAGTCGATTTCCTTGACTTTCTTAGTCAGAAATGGGTTCATTCTATCCCAGATGACTTGCAGCTTGTGTATCCACGACTATCCCAAGCTCCATGTCATCAACCTCGGGTGTTACAGCGCTTACGAACTCTTCTATATCTACGAGGCAACTACATACGGAACCTAGTTCTGCGACATCATGTCCTAAGCACTCAGAACCTACGCGCTGACATGCAAGGCGCTCAACTCGTCGTCAATCTCGCGCAGGATACGATACAAGTGCTTGTTCACCTAAACGAAACAAGCGATATATACGCCCGCCAAAAAGCAACTTTTAATTATTTCCTCAGCGGTGCTTTGGCATCTATTCTTCTAGCGGTATGCCACGGTCCAGATGTCTTTGCGGATCGTTGCAGACAGAGCTTTCAAGATGCTGTGCGACTGCTCAAGAACATCTCTCAGCATGGTCAATTGGGCCGAAGGCTTTGGAGATCGATTCGTGGAACGATCCATCGGGCGCTATCTCTGGAGTCGCCGATTACTCCGAGCACTAATACTGCCGTTGCGGGGATACTTCAGCAGGAAGTCCCCGGAACACGACAAGTACAAAATGTTAGGGAGAGTCAGGGTTGGCAACGGAATGGAATGCCGAATGGGATGAGCATGGAAGATTCTATGGCGGATATGTTTGGCTTGGAGACAGATCTTTTGAATCTGTTTAGTGCGTTTGAAAATGATAACATGCTTGGGATTGGGATGGGAGCGAATCAGTGGACTGGCTGATGGCAGCATCATGGATCAACAGAGACGGAGTCATTTGAATGGGATATTTGAATTGAAACGAGTGTAACTTTAGTAGAAACTAACTGGTGGTGCTATTCTGAACCAGTCTTGGCACCTCATTCATCCATGTCATCAGTTCAAATTTCATTAACTCCGTAATTTCTGCCACCTATTTTGACTCCCCCCTAACTCCTTCGACAACGTCCAAACCGACATCTGGCACTTGGAACTTGTACTTTCCTCGGAAAATATAGTACACAATACCAGACACAAGCCAGCCAGCAAGAACAACAATAGAATAGTTCATGTTCTGTGGTGTGACTGGCCTAGCAGAAGGGAATGTGCTGAAGATGATAACAACTGTGATCCATACCAGACTGATGATGTTGGCAACAGGTCCGGCCTTTCCGAGCTTAAACGGCCCAAAGCCATTGGAGGTGATGAGACTCTTCCTGGCAAAGAGCATGGCGATGATGGGAAGGGCATAGCTGGCGTACATGCCAATGATGGACATAGACAAGATGGCATTGAAAGCAGTGGTGTTGCCGAGATAGATGAGACCAAGAAGCATCTGAAGGACAGTAACAAGTACAACAGAGTACACCGGGATTTGCAGACGCTTGTCGACTTTGCTGAGATACGCGTCAAAAGGAGTTGACTTGTCTCGAGCAAACGCCCACAAGGTTCGTGAAGTGGAGGTAACGCCAGCGACTGTCGCAGCGATGGCAGTGCAAGTGATGATCATGGACATCACGGAAGCACCGGCCTTGCTCTTTGTTGCATCAAGGAAGATCTGCATGAAAGGGAAGCCAGTAGGGGTCTGGAGGAGTTTCTGGAGTGGGCCAGTGGAGAAAAGGAAAATGATGGCATAGACAAGGCCCATCAGACCGTTGATGCCTACACTGCCGACCATGGCCAGGGGGACGTTGCGGCTGGCATGGGGCATCTCTTCTGCGAGATGACAGGCGGCGTCGTATCTGGGGAATGTTAGTTAATGCGGGGTAGAAGGGACGGAAGACTTACCCGAGGAAGGGATACACTGCACTCAGAAGACCAACCAGCCATGAGACACCGTCGCTCTCCCAGCCACTGGAGTTGGTAACCTCTGTGAAGACGAAAGAAGCAGAGTTCTTGGTCGACATGGCACCGAGAACAGAAACAATGGTAATGAAACCACATACATGGATAGCACCTGGTAACAGTCAGTTAAGTAGTCTACGTAGGCAAACACGTAAAGACTTACCAGAGATGGTATTGATATGTGGGAGAAACCTATCCCCCCAGATATTCAGGACCATTGCATAGACCAATACAGCCCAGTAAAACAACATGCCCTGCCATCGCTCCGGTTTATATGACCCGTCGCTGTCGTTCATGATTATAAGACCCTGCATTTGCAGACCAGCAGCAAACGCAGCGGAAGATGTAAGGATGACTTGGCCACCGATGCTTATCCAGCCAGTGACCCACGACGCGGTGGCTCGGATCGAAGAGGGGGAGAGAGCGGCTACCCAGTGGTATTGTCCTGCAGTCACCGTTAGACATGTTGGAAAGGAGAGCGAGGGTTACTTACCTCCTGCAGTGGGATAGATAGATGCAATCTCTCCCAGAGAACTAGCAATGCAAAGAGAGCAGATGGCAGAAAGAACACTGCGCTGTTAGTTAGGCGTTCGGATGAAGGGATTCAGACTTACTAGTTGTAGAACAGACACGGCGCGCCTCCACTGACCAAAGCAGTTGCAGTGACACTCGACAGCGCCTCCCACGTCGCCATGAGACAAACACAAAGCGCACCAAGTGAGAACAAAGAGTATTGTCTGCGCAGTTCCTGGGTATGACCCAGCTGCGCAAGACGCAACGCATCCTCGTTAGCAGAGCTGTCGTTGCCAGTAAAGCTACCGGTTTCTTTATCCATGTCGAGTTGTTTTTCGAGTACTGATTGTTTGTCCATGATGGTATTGTTCAAATATATTGTTAGATATTGGTTATGTTAAGTATTGGTTTCTGATTCCGACCGTTGATAGTGAAGGAATGGGGCTTTATGTCTTTGCGAACCATAGGATGTGATTACGAATGCAAGGTGGTATATGCCATTGTGATAAGACATATCACAAACGGGGGACCCGAGTGCCGAGCCAAGACAGGGTGATATCGAATCTGACGCTAAACAGGGGCCGTATCAAGAATGCGGGGAAGATCTACCCGGATCCAGTTTGGATCCATATCAGAGATAGCATTCCGCGTTCCGAGAGGTATTCCGAGCAAACCCCTCGGAACAACTGTTTCCGAGACTACTATTTTACACCTGTATTTCACCCCCTCCTCACTCTAATTCGTTCATCAAACAAACAATCTCTTTGTCCTCAGTCTTTTTGTCAACCATGGCTTTACCACATCCTCTTTCAGCTCTGTCCTCACGTGAGACGACCCTTGCACGAGACATCGTCAAGGAAGCTCATCCGGGGCAGCTGTTGTTCTTTAGGCAGATTTATATGCTTGAGCCGCCGAAGCAAGAAGTTCTCAGGTTTTTGGAGCTTGAGCACTCTGGCGCTTTGACTACCTCTTCGCCTAGACCTGATCGCTGTGCGCAGGCTTTTTATGATATTATTGGGGGTGATCAGAAGAGTGTTTACTATGAAAGCGTGGTTGATATCACGAAGCAGAAGATTGTGGCAGAGGAGGTTATTAGTGAAGAACACCAAGCTAGTCTGACTTTGTAAGTCTCCACTACTCACTCACTCATCTGTAACCTACTGACATTCTACAGGGCCGAGTTTGACATTGTCGTTGATGCATGCGCAAGATCAAAGCTCTTCCAAGACAAACTCAAAGAAATCAAGTTCCCAGAAGGGTTTGAACCTGTCATTGAGCCATGGCCCTACGGCGCACCAGATCTCGAGGATGGAAACACGCGATTCTTCCAAGCCCTCGTCTTCGCCCGCGATACACGTAAGGGCCAAGATTCCAACTTCTACGCGTATCCCGTTCCCCTCATCCCTGTCATGGACGCAGTCACACGAGAAATCGTGCGCATTGAAACACCTGCTACTGGTGGAAAAGGCGATAGTCTAACGGCCAAGACGCACGCTCCTGGACTGCTTGATCACTGTGCGCCGGCTGAGTATGTACCAGAGTTGCTTCCTGGGGGTACGAGGAAGGATTTGAAGCCTTTGATGGTGGTGCAGCCGCAGGGACCGAGTTTTTCAATTGAAGGGAATTTGATCCAGTGGCAGAAGTGGAGAATGAGGGTTACGTTTAACCCTAGAGAGGGAGCTGTTGTTCATGATGTGAGGTATGATGGACGGCCTGTTATGTACAGATTGAGTATCAGCGATATGGTAAGTCTCCTCAAATCCAGATGATGGAAAGAAACTAACATGTACAGACTGTTCCTTACGCTGATCCTCGAAAGCCTTATCATCGCAAACAAGCGTTTGACTTTGGCGATGGAGGCCTTGGTCACTGCGTTAACAACCTCACACTTGGATGTGACTGTCTCGGTGTTATCAAGTACTTTGACGGTGTTCTCATCGACCACGAGGGTAACACCCAAGATACAAAGAACGTCATCTGTCTGCACGAACAAGACAACGGCATCCAGTGGAAGCACACAGACTGGCGAACCGGCCGTGCTGTTGTGACTCGTCGACGCGAACTAGTCATCCAGTTCATCATCACCCTCGCCAACTACGAGTACATCTTCAACTACAAGTTTGACCAATCTGCTGGTATTGTTGTTGAAGCCCGCGCAACCGGTGTTGTCTCTGTTGTCAACATTGATCCCGGCAAAACCAGCGACTGGGGTAATGTCGTCAGCCCTGGTGCTTTGGCTCAGAACCATCAGCATGTTTTCTGCGTTCGAATTGATCCTTCTATCGATGGAAGTGAAAACACTGTTGTTCAAGAGGAAAGTCTTCCTTTGAAGATGGATCGCAAAACCAACCCCAATGGAAACTTGTATGAAGTGCGTCAGACACAGATTACTACATCTCAAGGCCTTGATGCCGCTCCGTTCAACAACAGAGTCTTCAAGGTTCAAAACCTCAACAAACCAAACCCCATCACCGGAAAACCAGTCGGTTATAAGATCACACCACCTCCAACTCAACTCCTCCTCGCCGACCCAAACAGCGTACAAGCCAAGCGCGCCTTATTCACCAAGCACCACTTCTGGGTAACAAAGTACAAAGACCACGAGCTCTATGCCGGCGGCCGCTACACACTACAGAGCAAGACAGAGATCGGGGGAGTACACGATGCCGCAAATCGATGCGACGATGTGCTGAATCAAGATCTAGTGTGCTGGAGTGTTTTCGGACTGACGCACAATCCCAGAATTGAAGATTGGCCTGTTATGCCGGTGGAGATGTTGCAGCTGCATATTACGCCGGTGGATTTCTTTACGGGGAATCCGGCGATTGATGTTCCGTCGAATAAGGATATTGGATCGAGGTTGACATCTGGGTGTTGTAAGGAGGAGCAGCCTAAGCTGTAGCCTGTGGAGGTTGGCGGATGTAGTGTAAATAGTGTGTGTATTATCTCAGAATGAATCACTGTCTTGGCATAAACATCGCGTCTTGTAGTGCTATAGGCTATAGGGTGACTGACTGCAAACTGATATGCCATTAACGCTGTCTTTGTCGGCCTTATGGAATCCATCCTGTCACCTGTGTACTATAAAATAGACATTTCTATCACTTAATTCACTAAGACATTATCTGACCCATCATCATCCATAAGCTTCAAACAGACATTGCAGAATGTCGCCTTGAACAGTCAGATCAACTGTCCAAACCGACCCAGTTTGGTAAACAGACAGCACAAGGCAATGCCAATGGAATAGTACCCTATAATCTGACCGGTAATTCTTCCTCAGCAATAATTCCAAATCACCAAGCCGTTGACAAATGCGGAGATAAGGTTGATAACAGCGTAGCAGAACCAACTGCGCGATTTATTTCGTCAACCCTAAACAAAACATGCGGAACCCATACTCCAGTGCGGTTCCGAGATAATACATCTACCCAATCGGAACTTTCCCGTATTTCTACATACTGTCGGCCCGTCGGTAGTGAAGCATCCACATTAACGGCAGCAATATCATTACTGTATTGCTTCTAATGTCAAACAGATCAGGTCTCGCGGTGGATTATTACACGTAAGAAAATGGGTCTCATCCACGGCCAACAAACATGCCAAGAACGACATCTAGGTCCATGACTAAGATTACTCGTTTACGTATCATCCACCGTTTTACAGCGGAGATCTCATGTAAGACCCTACTGTTATGCATAATTCCGTTTCATATTGATTACATGCCGCCCGGACCTACCGGATTTCGGTTCCGGAACGGCATGCCTAAAGTGCAGTTCCGAAAGATCCGCTGTAGTATTAATAAATAATAGTTATATTTACCGACCCTTAATCTCTCTTTTGGGGTACTGAGCTCACTGTACTGCACTGAACCACTCTGTAAACAAGTGGATATTGAGATTCCGAAATGGCTGAACTTACTATCACTGGCAATGGCGGTCGCAAGATAACCCGTATGTTTTAGGCACACACACTATACTGATATGCATAACTGACACCTGCAGTTCCGACGGGCCTCTTCATCGACAACAAATTCACCCCCGCAGCACAGAACAAAACAGTCGAAATCGAAAACCCCTCCACTGCAACCCCCATCGGCCTCGTATCGGCCGCCCAATCCTCCGACGTCGACCTCGCCGTCTCATCCGCCAAAAAAGCTTCCGTCGTCTGGAAATCCACTCCTCCCCAAGAACGCCGTCGTCTCCTCAACAGACTTGCAGACTTGATTGAGCAAAATGCACAGGACTTTGCATCAATTGAAGCCGTCGATGCGGGCATGTTGTATAACATGTCGCTTGGCATGAGTGTTACGCAGGCTGTTGAGACGTGTCGCTACTTTGCGGGTTGGAGTGATAAACTTGATGGCCAGAGCATTGAGTATGATTCTGGGCTGGCCTATACGAAGAGAGAGCCAATTGGTATTTGTGCAGCTGTTGTTCCGTGGAATTCGCCTCTGTAAGTTGTCTGAGCTTCATGATGATTTCGTATGCTAATCTTACAGGATGATTACATCGTGGAAGTTAGCGCCTTGTCTCGCAGCCGGAAATACCCTTATTCTCAAGACTCCAGAGCTAGCTCCTCTGTACGGTCAAAAACTGGCTCAATGCATTGCTGAAGCTGGCTTCCCACCTGGTGTTGTCAACATCCTCTGCGGACTGGGTACCGTTGCTGGCCAAGCTTTGGCAGATCACAATGAAGTCCGCAAGATCTCCTTCACAGGTAGCACCGGCGTTGGACGAACTATCCTCGCCAGCGCCGCAAAGTCAAACTTGAAGAGAGTCACCCTCGAGCTTGGTGGAAAAGGCCCAAGCATTATTTTCTCCGATGCCGATTGGGAAAATGCGCTTATGTGGGCTACCATGGGCATCACAGTTCACAACGGACAGATCTGCGCAGCTGGAAGTCGAATCTACGTTCAAGAAGAAATCTACGATCGCTTCGTTGCTGAATTTAGCAAGCGAACCAAAGACGCTGTCATGGGCGATCCTCTGTTGGATTCGACCACCAAAGGACCTGTCATCAGCTCAACGCAAAAAGAGCGAATCATGGGATTCATCTCCAAGGCCAATTCCGAAGGAACACAAGTCCTGCACGGCGGCTCCGAAAAGGCCGAGTCAAAGGGCCACTTTATCCCCAACACAGCTTATTTCAACGTCTCACCCGACGCAAGCATTATTCGCGAAGAAGTCTTTGGTCCAGTTGCTAGTATCGCCAAGTTCAAGACAGAGGAAGAGGTTATCGCTCTCGCGAACGATAATGTTTACGGTTTAGCTTCATCGGTATTTACGAATGATATCAGCAGGGCAATTAGAGTATCAGATGGGATTGAAGCGGGTTTGGTGTGTGTTAACTCGTGGGGAAGTATTAGTGCGAATACACCTTTTGGAGGAGTTAAGCAGAGTGGGTTTGGGAGGGAGAATGGAGAGGATGCGTTGCATGATTGGACGCAGGTTAAGTCTGTTAAGGTCAATATCCTTAAGGGTAAGCTGTAGTTAGTTGATATAATCTACAATTGCCCTTTCTCTGAATGGGTCTGTCTTGTCGATATTTTGAGTCAATCACCTCAAGTGAAAACAAAACAATAATTCTTCTTCTTTACTACTCATACAATGCGGTAAATTGATCAATTCTAGATCAAATGAGAGACTTAGAATTGGTAATATCCTATGTGTGTTATGCTAGATGTTGAGCCACTAATTTGATGATAGTCTCATTTCCTTGCTTTGCCAAGTCTTGATGTTACAGCGCGGTAAGGTTCCGAAATGCACCTATTTCGGAAACCTTACGAGAAGGCCTATAACATCACTAATATCTATCATGGGCCTCGCTAAAAGATAGCTAGCCGATAATCCCTTCGACTTCCTATCTTGACACACAGTTCGTTATCTCCCCTCTCGGAATAAGATAATCGGAACCAACCCCATTCCGAGACCCGAGTCATGGAGGCATTAGACCAGATTCGCTTAGCACTTGGCACCGTTACAGTTCTGTTTATCACAACTCCTTGTTTTAGTATACTCGTCTCGGAACGATCTTTTTGTGACTTATCACCAGGGATATGTCGGCAGTTGAATTGAATTGCTAACAGGATCTCAAGCGATTGTTTTCTCTTACAATTTTGTTTCTTTCCTCTTTTCAGAATCGCCACGCGTTTTCGTCACTCATTCTTTGGAAAAATGAAATCTTCACTTAGAAGCACTCAGACTGTGCAATTTCTCGCGCATTTACACAGAACTCTCAAAACGCGCGAGGGCCAAGATGTCGTTCTTTTATTCGCCGGAGAAGCCATGCGCTTGGTCACTTTCATCATGGACTTTTTGACCTCGTACCTTCGAAAGATTCGTCTAAACAAAGACTCGCGCCTGTCCAAATTACTCCCCCAAACCTCTCGCATTCAGTCTCTGTCAAACTCTACAAATCGAGCAGCAGATTGTTCAAGAGCTCTTATGGCCATGTTGGAAGAATGGCAGGTCATGAATCGCCTCTGGGGCGTGTTAGACATGTGGATGGCAGCCAGAGGCTTGATAACACAGCTCCGAGCTAAAAGATCTGCTGGCGAGTCTATCCGAAAGATAGATGTATTTATCCAAGCCTCGCAAGCACTCTGCCTTACCTCATTTCACGTCTCCGAAGCTCTAGGCTTTCTCTCATCAAAAGGGATAGCGAAACGCTCCCCCAAGACAGAGGAGAAGTTGACTTTCCTCGCAATCAGATCTTGGGCTGCTTTCACACTGATAGAGATCGGTCGTCTGTCGTTGGATTGGGTACAGACGACAGGTGATAAATCGGGCGATTGGAAGATGAGGTGGAAGAAGGACATTCTTCAAAATCTGGCATGGATGTCTGTGGCTAGTCATTGGAGTCTTCGCCAAGGATTCTTACCAGAGGCTTGTGTTTCGCCGCTTTCGGTGTTTGCGACTTGGAGTTTGGTGAAGGATGCTTGGGCTGTTTCGGCATAGATGAGAATGTATGATATCCACTTGAGTGTAAATGCACTTTCTCGGCGTAGTTTACGTTTGTAGACTCTAAGAAGTATCATGATGAAACATATCTGGCATGCGCCGCAGCTTACCTATGGTACAGTCCAAACCTTGAACTTCAAGTCATACATCTTGGTTATGATTCGTCTCGGAAACTGTGATGAATTTCCGATCACTTTGCGATGATTCTGATTGGTGTTAGCTTCTTGGGTGGCAAGACCCGGATGCTTCGGCCATCGGAAAACTATTCCGGTCGGGTCGTCGGGCTATACGAAAACTGGTGATGACTTCAGCCGATGGATATAATAGGCTTTAACAATATCCGAATAGCTGCAACTCATCACCAATTGTTTCAATTTATTCATTGACATAATGGCTGATGTTTACATGACAACCAACGAGTCCATTCTGGACGAACCTCTTCTCACCACCGAGTCTCCAGCCATTGACTCAATAGACTTATTCGTTCTATTATCACTTCTAATCGGCGCAATTGCCTATCTCTCAAAAAGCAAACTACGAAACCTCTTTTCTTCAAAGGACGTCTCCTCAACAGAAATCGAAGTCTCCAAGGAAGACAGTCTTCGGAGCATCGCACACATTTGCAACACCACTGGAAAGAACTGCGTCATCTTCTATGGCTCTCAAACCGGCACGGCAGAGAACTACGCTCAAAAACTAGCCCGAGAAGCCAGTTCGCGATATGGATTGGATCCCATGGTCGCAGATCTCGAGGAATACGATTACAACGGTCTTTCGGAGCTTTCGGAGCAGGTCGTCCTGATGTTTGTTCTCGCTACCTACGGCGAGGGAGAACCAACCGACAACGCACAAGATTTCTACTCGTATATCACTGGCGATGAAGCTGAAGCTAGTCTTAAAAATGTCAAGTATGTTGCCTTTGGTCTTGGAAACAGCACATATGAACACTACAATGCAATGGTCCGTCGGGTATCCAAAGCCATGGATAACCTCGGGGCTCGAAACCTAGCTCGCATCGGTGAAGCAGACGATGCGACTGGTACGACAGAAGAAGACTTTTTATCTTGGAAGCAAGATATGTGGCCTAAGTTGGTACAAGAGTTTGGCCTTAAAGAGCGAGATGTTGCTTATGAGTCTTCCTTTGGAGTTATTGAGAGAGATGATATGGATGTGTCTTCGCCTGGTGTTTATCTTGGTGAGGCAAATGCGGATCATCTCGAGAGTTCTGGAAATCGACAGTTCAGTAACACGAATCCTTATATCGCCAATATCACCGAGTCTCGCGAGGTATTCACTTCCAAGGACCGAAACTGCATTCACATGGAAATCGACCTTGGTGATTCAGGTTTGGCTTATGAGACCGGTGACCACGTCGCTATCTGGCCAAGCAACTCAGAAGATCAGGTCACCCAGCTTCTTAACATTCTTGGCCTTAGGGAGAAGAAAGATAAGGTTATATCAATCGTCAGCCGCGAATCCACCGCCAAATCTCCTGTTCCGACATTAACGACATATGCCACTGCACTACGATACTACCTTGAGATCGCTGGACCTGTATCACGAGAATTCATTAACATCATTGCTGCCTTTGCTCCAAATGGGACTGCCAAAGCGGAAGCAACCAAGCTGGGCAGCGATAAGGAATACTTCAACACAAGGATTAGCCAGCCTCGTCTGACTCTTGCGCTGGTCTTGAAGTCTCTTAGCAATGGTCAACCCTGGGCGCAGATTCCTTTTTCCGCCATCATTGAAGGCCTGAATAAGCTTCAACCTCGATACTACTCCACTTCCTCTTCATCCCTCGTGCAGCCCACTGTTGTCTCCATCACCGCCGCTGTTGAAGCCTGTGAGATCCCGAGTCGACCTGAGGCTTTCAGGGGTGTCGCTACAAATTACCTCCAAGCGATCAAGAAGGCCCAGAACCACGAATCCCCTTTAGAGACTAGCCATTTGATTGATGGTCCTCGTGCAAAGTACTCTGGCTTCAGAGTCCCCGTTCACCTTCGCAAGTCAAACTTCAAACTTCCCAAGGATACGTCTCGCCCTGTTATCATGATCGGTCCCGGAACTGGTGTTGCGCCATTCCGAGCTTTTGTTCAAGAAAGGGCTGCGTTGAAGAAGCAGGGTAAGAATGTTGGCAAGAACTTACTATTCTTCGGTTGCCGGCGACGAGATGAAGATTACTTGTACGAGTCAGAGTGGAAGGTAAGTTAACCCATTAATCTTCACAAACTTACATTCTAACATATCATTAGGATTGCAAGAACATATTAGGCGACGCCTTCGACATTCACATTGCCTTCTCAAGAGAAACCAAGCAAAAGGTGTATGTTCAGCACATGATCAAGACACACGCCAAGGAGGTGGTGGATATGATCGAGAACGGTGCAATTGTCTACGTATGTGGCGATGCAAAGCATATGGCTCGAGATGTGAACTCAACGCTTATCTCGATTTGGGCTGAGCAGCGTGGTTTTTCAGAAAACGAGGCATTGGAAAAGGTGAAGAGCCTGAGAGAGAATGGCCGTTACCAGGAGGATATTTGGTAGACACTTGGTATCACAAGGAATGGGTTGGGTGCAATAGTAGAGGTTTACATTGTTTCAGATATCTGCATAGGTTAGCGGCTTAAAAAATAAAGAATTCATTTTAACTATCCCCGCTGCGCTAAAACATCATCTGCCACCTTCTTCACATCCCAGCCATAGAAGAAATCTCTAACCGGCTTTGTGAAGTTCATGGCCTCTGGAGGAAACATCCCTTCTCCCCAAACATCCTCAGCTCTCTTTCGGAGACTGCCCGATAGGCCAGGCGTAGCATCAGATAGTAACTGAGTTGCGTGTATACGGGGCTTCAAGATATCGTCATACAATCTAAGGCGTTCGGCTACTTGGTTCGGATCTCGCACGTTGGTGAATAAGGCTTCGAGTGATGCTGCTTCTTCAATAGCGAGGACTGCTCCTTGGGCTGTGATTTGTTTTATTAGTAACAGAACTGGCGACTTTGAGATGATGGTGGACTTGCCGTGGGTTGGTTGGATAGGATGTGCTGCATCACCAATTATCACTGCCCTTCCACTCGTATACGTCTCAAGAGGTTCTCGACGAAAGACCTTATGAACCGACACACTCGACGTCAACCCAAATAACTTGGGCAGTAGTGGATTAAATCTCTCCACCATTGCAATAAGGTCCTCAATATTCGTATCGGTATTCCAGTCATCTGCATGCTTATTATTGGTTTTCGTCTTGTGTCTAAAAGCAACATTGAGCATCTTCTGATCGCGGCATGGATATGTGACGAGGAATGTGCCGGTTGAGAGCTCGAAGGGGACCCAGAAACCAGGATCTTGATCTTTGAAAATGGCTGCGAGCTCTGGATCTTTGTTGATTTCGTCAAAAGGGATGAGACATCGGTAGAATGAAGATCCGACGTCTTCAAGTGGTATATCTTGTTGGGCGATCTCGCTAATGAGCTTGGTCTGCATACAACATTAGTCCGCTTCCAAACCTCCACATGAGATTAGTGCTTACTCTAACGCCGTCAGCAACGACGACGAGATCTTTCTTGAAGACATCTCCATTATCCAGGACAATTTTGCCGCCTCCGCAGTCAAACTTGGCGACGGAATGACCGTTATGAATAATGACTGGTGGGCCTGGATAACTCTCATCACTGGATACAACTATGTCTTTCAGTGCAGTATGAAGATCTACACGATGAAAAAACATAAACGGCGCACCATAATCATCTTCAACCTGTCGAAAATCTTCCACCAACAGATCTTTCAGGGTGTATGGATCTACCATGCGCATCTGCTTGTTTTCCACGCCCCGTGCTAACGTTGGGTCAAATCCGAAATGCTGTAGGATTCGCATGCCATTAGGGGTAATAGTTATAGCGGCGCCTATTTCATTCTGAAAGTTGGATCTTTCGAAGATCTCAATTGATGGTTAGCATGAGTTGATCGTGGATAGAGAAGAATGTACCTCGACTTGAGCTCCTGTTCGTCGTAGGGCGATGGCGGCGCTGAGACCACCGATGCCAGCTCCGATGATACCAACCTTCAAAGTCATGATAAGCGGGAGAACTACAGTTGGAAAGTAAATTCTTGGAGGGGCTTAATGATATGATATCATACTATTACATCCCATCCAGTAAGCAATAAATACCCCGCGTTTCCGGAAAAGCGCTGCCGTGATTCGCGCTTAGATAAGTTAACGGTCAAACAGTGAATGCTAAGGTTGGCGACGTTTACTTAAGTTGATGAGTGGCTGAGGCATCATATCCAAAACCTAAGATACTTTATATCACTTTAGGCCTGAAGAATACTTGTAGTTCCATCCCCGTTGAATGTCTTTTTTTCTCTATGCTACCAATTATCGACAGTTGAATTGAAAAATTCGCTATCTTCAATCTTGTCCTGTCTGTATGTAAGACGGAACATGCCGCCGATCGAGCCCCTGAATCTTTCAGGTTTAACCGGATGACTTAGCAGTCTGCAATACGCCATACGCCCAGATACGCTTCAGCTAAACCACAAGTGCTGACTGATCATCCAGCATACAGCCCCGATTGCTCCACATATGCAGAACTCACAAGACATCTCACAATCAATTAGCTAACAACCAGAACGAAGAAACGGGGCCGAATCTTGATTTCAGCCCTGCGGACTGGGCGGCAGATACTAGTACTACGTAGTACTTCAGGCAGACTTGCATTAACGTCGGCCACCCCACAACCGGCTACCCCTACGACTGGCTACCCGAATTTCTTACTAACTACTACAATTCCTGTACAATTAAATGGCCACAATTCGTTTAATTTTAATCATATAAACTTCATTTTAATGCCAATCAAATCAGAATGCATAAATGGACCGAAGAAGATATAAGTGCTGCGCTTTTAGACGTGTCGAAAGGTATATTAATTAATAAAGCCGCTTTTTGTTACAGCATTAACTATTTAACGCTCTAAGACTGCATTAAAGGCAGGGGGACATTACAAGAGTATAATAAGAGGCGCTAAAAGCTCTCTAAAGGTTAGGAAAAGAAGCTAATAGACTAGATTCTTATCCAAGATAACCTAGAATGCCCTATAAACTACTAGTAAGTTAGAGCTTTTACTAGCAAGATAGCTATATGTAATAGGTATCCTGATGGCATTAGGAAAAACTGGCTATAGTTATTTCTTTATTGTTATCTAGAAGTTAGTACTTTAAGAGGCAAGAAAATAAATATTAAATAATATAATAGAGTAAATACTAAGCTAATAAAGGCTTTCTTTGCCCTTTTAATGCTACTAGATATATAGAAAATACATTAGGAAAATTACTATAATATTAATAAAGTCAGAATAATAGAAGGAATAGGACTAAATAGTCTAGTCTTTAGTTATAGCAAGAAAAAGGAAGCTCTCTTAAAGCAGCCTAATTCTAGGTCCTAGATTTTAATTTTTAAGTGTATTTTAGCGACAGGGAAGGTACTAACTCCCCTAGTCATCTTTAAAGAAAAGACAGTCTAATAGTAATATTTCCTGGCTAATTTAGACTTCCTAAATGACTAGAAGTTTTCTTGCAGTCCCAAAGGGTAGATAAATAACTATCTCGCCTTTATTTAGTTAAA
>JAADJG010000634.1:0-30364 GCA_012932025.1 Fusarium austroafricanum | reverse complement strand
GACTTCTTCTCTCTTCCTCCCCCCCCACACACAACCAAAAAAAGGGTCGCAAAGCTCACCACGAGGATTTATCGTCTTGTCTGTTCTGAAAGGACATATTTCTTCCGCCCGGGCCCATTTTGTCAATCTTTCCTGTTGTGCGTCGCTCTTTTCTTCTCCTTCTCTTTGCTCTCCATCTCTACGCTCTTTTCGTCACTCTCTAGCCAAGCCGATCGATCGATATACCCTTGGGAATCGTTATTCTCCCAATTGTCCAAGTCGAACTCCCGTTACGACGAGTCCATTCTTTTTATACCGATTTCCTACTATCACCACCGCAGCCATGTTCAAGCGTTCGTTTAGGTCGCAAGACCCCAACATCAACCGCGTCGACAAGACTGCGAGACTGAAGAGATCGGACTCCCGACGGGATCCCACGAAAATGTCGAAGCTGCAAAGATCTATCGAGCAGGACACGCTACCCCAAAAGTCCGCTCCCGTACCCCCACCCGCCGCGCCTTCACCCTCGCCCATCGTCACACTGACAGTTGGTCGAGATGGCCGGCTCTTTGCAGCACACGAGGAAGTGCTCCGCCAGTCGCCTTTCTTTGAGGCCGCCTGTCGCGGAACCCACTTCGAGTCACAGAGCAAGAGGATCTCCCTTCCCGACGAAGAACCCGAGGTGTTCTCCGCCGTCCTCGAATATCTCTACAAGGGTGACTACTATCCCCGTCTGCTTCACAACAAGCAGCGCAACTCTTGGGAGCTAGAGGACCAAGGCCGCACACCTCACACATCACCCAACCCCGAAATTGGAGGTGGCCGCGCAGGCGCCGCGTCTGAAGCCACCATCTACCTGTCGAGTCTTGATATGGCTATCCTCCGTGACACGGTTGTCTACTGCGCCGCGGACAAGTACGGCCTCGAGGAGCTCAAGCGTCTGGCCCTGCGCAAGCAGGGACTGCAATCCGGCATCGATGTCGGGACCATTATTAGGTCTGCTCAGTACGCCTACGCTCATACCCCTGACTCCGACAGCCGTCTGCGCGCTCATTACCTCGCCCTGATCATCCGCTGCCGCAAGACCTTTAAGCGCAGCGGGACCATGCAGGCCGAGATGGAGGCGGGCGGCAGCAAGCTCTTCTTCGACCTGTTTGTGGCCATGTGCAATCACCTTGACGACGTCATTGACGTGAGCAATGCTCGCACGCCAAAGACTGTCTGAGTGATGCCAGACAAGCCAAACACACCACCTAACCGCTACTCAGGCCCCCGGCTGCTTCGTGTGTTTGATCATAGCTGGAGAACAAGGCGAAACGGAACACCGCCAAAGCCGCGAAAAAACGAAAAACCACAAAAAAAAAGTGATGCATTTCGGAATAGTTGGAACTCGGCGTTCGGTTGCTTTTCACGCTCCGTCATCAGATTGAAGTCCTAAGGAGCTTTGTTTTATTACATGACTCCCCTTCTGCGAGGTTGGCCGACCACATTTTGATGATACACGAGCTGAGAGGATCTAATCCGACGCATACGAAGTCCTTCACATCCTCTGCTCCTTTTTTGTGAGTTTACTTCTCGCGTTTCCTGTTTTTGCCTTGTCGTTTTATAACTCTGCTTTGATACCCTGTTACACACTGGCACTGGGACATTTCATCCCTTGCTCTACTCTGGCGTTTTGTTATCCACCAAAAAAAAAGACCGGGTTGTCTTTGGTTCAACACCAGAGTTTGGGGGACATTTGGGAAGAACTGGAATACTTGACTGCTTTTCCACACCCGCGAGCAAATGCCCCGAGATTGGCTTAAAGCTTGCATTTGTACCATCTTGGATATTTTTCACCGAAAAAAAAAAGGATCTCTTCTGGTTTTGTTGTTGTCTTTTTGCTTTCACGTTTTGGTAGGCGCTTGCTTTGTCTTTGGGCATGCTTAGAACGCGAAACGGATACAAACATCTCCCACTCGGATTTTGCACAACAGGGGGGCCTTACGAACGAGAGAGCTTTAATAACATCTTAACCCTCCACACACTGTGTGTGTGCCTCGCCTCTTTAGTACTGGGCTCCCCTTTGCTTTGCTTTTGGTTCGCATCTTCAGACTGATACCTCGAACCTGTCCTTTTTTTGCTTTCCTGTTTGTTTGCTGGAGGAGATGGAATTTTGAGATCCTTCTGCATGGTTTTGGGACCGGCGAGTCGCCGATGATGAAGTTACGATCTTGATGATTATTAACGATGGATCGTTGAACGATCCTCCCTGGCGATATGTACCGTCAGGAGTAGAGTGTAATGAGAAATTCGGCCACCTCACTTTACGTTCCTCTATGCATGTGATGCTTGTCATGTTGATATATGTTAAAACTGTTGGAGCTTGTGGGTCTAGGCAGTGTTCTCCCACTCTACCTCAAACTTCTCAAACGTAGCCTCGAGACGCTCCTTAATGTTCTTATGCGGATCTGGTCTTGCGACAGCCGCAGCAACCTCCAAGTCCCAACCCTCACCACCATTCTCGCCATAAGGCCAATTCGTCTGTCTCAACGGTTCCTTCTCACCATTCTCACCAACCCTGTAGGTCCAAAGACAAAGACCCAGCGCATCCTGCACCTTCATCACCTTGACAGTAACAGTCTTCTCACCACTCTTTACACCCGCTACATCCTCAGGGGCTACACGCTCAACACTCCAGTCTGCCCAGGAGTCGCATGTGACGGTTGAGTAGCGCGGGTGATCGTTGTACAGCTCGATGCCTGTCTTGATCCACTTGCGGGGCGTGGGGTTGTTTGGGTTGGTGAAGGTTAGGAGAAGACAGGCTTGGTCGTACTGGTGGATGTATTTTGTGCGGAATGTGAGAGTTGCGGAGATGAAGTTCTTGAGGGGTTGTTTGGAGTGGCATTCAGAGGGAGCTGCGTATGTTAGTATGGAAGGACAGTGAGTGAAGCTGGTGGTGATGGCGTGGTTGTAAGTAAGTGAGGGGTTGAGATGAGGACTTACCAGTGAAGACATCAGTAGCAGGGGGCTGTTTCCAGACATCACAGCCAGGAGGGGCTTTAACAGTGAAAGGAACTTGCATTGTGAGATATTTTATAGGGGTCAATTAAAAGAAATCTAGGAATTTGGTGAAGTTGTTCTGTCGAGGGATGAGTCGGTCTACTTATAGCCCCTCCAAGACGATGCTCTGAGTGAAATCGCGGGGCAGACCTGACGTAATCGGCAGACTGCAGCGGAATCTCCGCCTTCGAGTGGTGGTAAAACGCAAGGTCGTTGGTAGATTACAACGAAAAGAATAACCGGTTGTCTTGTTTACGGTTAATTAATTCTGTTACTAAAGGGCGTCTCAGGCTGTGTTGGTTGAGGTGGATTTAAGCTTGATGCGGATAAAGTGACAGTTGCGGAGCTGGGCTGAGTGAGTTACTGAATCTGGAATGAAATACTTTATGGTCTGATTGAAGGTCTTTCAAGCCAACTGAGGGAAACAATATAAAGAGCCCTATGATATAGGTCTCATGAGAATGAACAAGAGGATTTGTGTAGTGATGAATCGCTTAATAAGAATATACTGTCCATCTGCTTAACGTTACCCTGTAGCTAGGTACCTATCATGGAAATCCCCTCGTGAGCCTAAAGTTGGTGGTTAAACTTCGGCCCGCTCGTCACCAACCAGTGCAAAAAACAATGCCGACACAAGCTGTCATTGCTGGGCTTGTTTTCGTTCTCCTCATAAGAAAAATCCATCTCAAGCGTTATCAAGAACTGGCTAAACTGACACGCCCGTCTAACGACTCTGTCTTGTACCATCTTTACTGCGTTGGGAACATTCCAAAAACATCACGCACTGGTGTTCGAACCATCACTGCCTGCTCGATCTGAGTCACCCATTTTACAGGGGTGCGCTCACGCGGGTGAAAACTCTTCCCCACTCGACCATCGACCTCTTTCTTCCACCAAAAAACCCCGCCTCCACCGCGACTCACGATTTCTTTTCACCACTATCTCACCCTTCCAGAACGCGCCTGTGCTTCTTTTTTTTTTTTCCCTTATCGCGATAATCTTTTTTTTGTTAGAGCTGTCGCAGACGGATACCTGCACTGCGCAACACCCGGCATTGGAGTGCTTATAGCCTCTGTGATCTGGCCGCTTGACGGCCTGGGGGAGAAGAGAAGAAGCTTTAATTCGCACGGCATTTGCATCGCATTTCATCATCCAACTCTACTATACTACGATAATCTGAAAAATGTCGTCTTTTCTTACACCACCAAAATCAGGGCCCTCGGGTCGCCCTGCAGCGAGACCACGATTCGCAAAGCCCAATCCCGTGCGAGTAATGCGAGAACGAGAAGAACGACGAGCTGCCAATGCAGCTGCCCACTCAAATAATCTGCGAGTCGCTGCTGTAAATCGAAATGCTTCACTCGCCAAACCGAACCGTCCACAATGTCCCAACAAGGCGTGTCCAAAACCCAATGTCGTCGATGGAACATGTCAGACTTGTGGTCGTATCTCAGACGACAGTAATATTGTGGCAGAAGTCACCTTTGGAGAATCGTCCTCGGGTGCTGCTGTTGTCCACGGTTCTTACATCGGTGCCGATCAAGCGGGTGTGCGCAGCATGGGTCCTGCGTTTAGAAGGGTTGGCGGATCGGAGGACCGAGAGAAGAGTATCAGGGAAGCAAAAGGCTTGATGCAGGGTTATGCACAACAGCTCAATGTGAGTGACAGCTTGGTCACTGCAGGAACTCAAGTCTTCAAGTTGGCTTCCAGCGCAAACTTCATTCAGGGTCGCACACTGGCCAGTGTTGCCGCTGTCTGCTTATACGCCGCGTGCCGAGCAGAGCCACCTTGCAAAGTGATGCTTATCGATTTGGCGGATTTGGTTCAAATGAACGTCTTCAAATTGGGTCGCATCTTCAAAAAGCTCAACGAGGTTGTGCCAATTGGCAACGATGGCCTTATCCCAGTGTACCCAGAGGATCTTATCTGGCGATTTGCGACAAAGATGGAGTTTCACCAAGACACTGCCAAAGTTGCTGAGGATGCTGTTCGTTTGGTCAAGCGAATGAGTCGAGATTGGATGGTAATGGGTCGTCGACCTTCTGGTATTTGCGGAGCTTGTCTGCTCATGGCGGCACGAATGCACAACTTCCGACGAACCGTGCGTGAAGTGGTCTACATCGTCAAAGTTACCAATCACACAATCCAGAACCGTCTACAAGAGTTCAAAGTCACCGAGTCCAGTCGAATGTCAGTCGAGGACTTCTTGAAACAGGACTTCCTGGAGAGCTCTCACGACCCACCGTCATTCTACAAGCAATCGGCTGAGTACAAGAAGCAACTTGCTGCCAAGAACAAGAAACGAAAGCGGCCATCGGCAGACGGTGAAGATGACGAGAACGAAGAGGAGGAAGATAACCTGGCGGACAGGATTGATCCGCGATTAATTGAAGGAGGTGCTGATCTTTCTAAAGCCCCCGTTGTCGAATATCGTCGCGATGATGATGGCTTTATTATCCCACACCTACCATCCAAGATCGCCAAAGACCCGTCGCTTGTCAACAAGCTGATTGAGAACGCAGAGGATGAAGGGAATGAAGGGGAAGAAAATAATGTCCAGACCCTGGATAACCTGGTGGAACAATTCGGAGATGTCTATGACGAGGAGGAGGCCGAGGAGGAGCCCGCAAAGGACGGCGCTCAGGGAAGTAACAAACGCAAAGCCGATAAACCACAGCTGCCAATCAACGAGGAGTGGGAGCAGGATGAGCAAGAACTTGAGGGAGTGATTGAAGAGATCTTTAACGATCCTCTGACCTACGAACACGCCATGGCCTACACGACTGCTGAGCAGCGAGCACGAATTCACACCGTCTGGGCCCTGCAACAACACCCCCAGAAAGAAGTCTCAATGTCGGCGGACGTCACAGAAGACGAGTTCGCTGACGACCCCGAAGTGAACAACTGTTTACTCTCACCTGAGGAGGCACAGATCAAGGAGATGATCTGGGTGAATCAGAACAAAGAGTGGCTACGAAAACACCAAGAAAAGGTGTTCCGAAAGAAGATCGAAGCAGAGCGACCAAAACAAACCCGAAAACGACGCAAGCGAGCCAGAATGGGCGAAGGCCAGACCAGTCCAGCTAGCTCAGCCGCCGAGGCAGCTGTCAACGTTGCCAAAGACCGCGCCTGGTCAAAGAGGATCAACTACGACGCTATCCGCAACATCTTCGACATGCCAAACATAGGAGGTCCTGGGTCAGAAGCCACAAGTCGCAAGACAAGTGCAGCGGGAAGTACAGTAGGCGATGGCAATGCAAGCGAAGCGCCAGAGAGCGTTGCTGGCGACCAGCCTGAAGCGCCACAGGAGGAGGAAGAGTACGAGGAAGAGGAGTATGACGAGACACAAAACTACGGCGATGGAGAAGAATTTGGTGGCGGAAATGATGAGTTTGGAGGAGGTTATGATGAGGATGATCCAGACATGGATGGTGAGTATGGACTTGAGGAGTATGCTTGAGGGAATAGGACGGCATGGAGTGTTTGTGATGGTGATTGATACCCATATATATAGACAGGCTTTCCGAAACACATGCGCATAAGAGCGCTGGTTAAATAACACTGTAAAATTTCTATTCTGCTTCCGCGTTCGAAGGTGATATTGGTCCATCAGTGGCAGACTGTTTGTTCATTCACCCTCAAGGCTAGAGGGTCGAAGGTTGAGCATGCCTGACTCAAGCTGAGGATAGGTAGTCCACTCACTGTACCTGATGGTTTAATTATTGCCCTCGTCAATTCATCACATGATAGAAGTTGCTTGGATCTGCACTTGGACACTTCAACATCAAGATGGCTCGTATCGGCTATCTCGTCTCATTTCCCGCCCGAATGTAGAGTTGGGCTACGTCACTGTAGAAGTTAAGATTCACTGACTCATCACTGCTTGATTTCTCTCCTCGACAGACACCCTCGATCATGGTAGACCAAGGCATGCAACTCTACATAAGCTAGGCTCGCGATCGCCAAAGAACACACCTAGCCATAGAATGAATCACACCTCCTGCGTGTAGCTGACAGTGAGTCAACTTGGATAAACTCACACCTTGTCCACGAGCGTAGTGGTGTAGACAAGGTGCACCACTTCATCGCCATCCAGGCTGCCTACCTAATCATGCCAGCATGCCTCAGGGTCAAAGACTTACACAAAGCTGTAACTCAAATGAGTGGCAAACCGGGCTTCAGGTCTGTTGTTCTGCACCAAGTCTTTGCTACTGGAAACCTTGCCAAACTTCGGCGATATCTGGCCGCCACATTGCGGGGAGGAAGCGAATCAACATCTGGAGGTGGACGACGGGTATGGCCAAAAGACGGGTGATATTGTCTGGATAACCAGGATTGGGTTGTGATTGAACCTGGTACTATGGCTAATAGATACTGAGTTCTTCAGCATGGAACTCCCAGATGGACTCCCCGTAACTCAGAAGAAAGGGGACTCCGACGTGGCTTACTCAAGATACACAGGTCACAGGTCACAGGTCATAGCAAAGGGCACACCATAATGAAGACGTTGAATGAAATTTCGGTCGCGGCTTTTATCTACCTCTAGACCCATGGATGAAAACACCAGTAACGAAAGACATTGATAACTTTTTGCCCTTTTCCGACATCAAGACCATCAAAACATTAGCGGCATTAGACTTTTGTTTTCCCTTGACAGGACGCTCACAGAGCAGTTCCTGCCATGCGGACCACTTCTATAAGTAGTCACTGATCCTCCGATACGCTCACCCGGCTTTTCGACCGGGCTGGAGCTGGTGGGGGGGTATCATCTCCAAAGAAATTCGTCCCGGTCCCTTGGGGGATGGGGCTCTATGCCCCAAGCACGCTTGTAGACACACAGGGGCTATTCATCCCAAAGGAAATCAATCAAGGAAAAGTATGTAAAAGAGAGTAGTGACGAGGCCAGGGATAGCGGCAACAGTCTATGCCGTCCTCGTACGTTTTTGGGGGTGCATGGCATTGCATTGCATTGCATGCATTGCATTAGATGTGGAGATAGTTCACATCCGAGATGCTTCGGTGCCTCTTGTGGCTGCTGCCAGCTTCGGTTGTTGCCTTGCGTTTTTGAGACATGGATTCAAGGGGGCTACGTGCATCGCTCATCTGCCTCTTATGGCGACGAGCGGGGGTTAGGGGAATAGCAGCCGTGTCGAAGCGGTCTGATCGGAGACCCTTGAGTGCGGTGTAGTTATAAGGACCACTGAATGCGAGCGAGTCCTGGGTGGCTTGGTTGCTGAGAATGAGCTGCTGGTTGATTTGGTTGCGGCGGAAAGCTCCAACAGTCTCTGAGTTAATGTGGCCATGGGCCTGCTTCTCGCTATTAGCTGTGCTGGGTCGAGCAGGGGTTGATGCAGGATCCCAGTTGTTGCCCTCATCTTCATCGCCAGAGGAGTCGTGCTCCTCCCAAGCGATAAAGTCGTTGAGGTCCAAGTTAAGCTCAGCGTCTTCATCCTCCTCATCCTGCAAACTAGGCGCGGTCGAGCTCTCGTCGGCAGTGTTGGGTTCAGAGGGGAAGGGGAAGAATGCCTCAGCGGGTCCCATGACTTGTGCTGTGTTAAAGAAGTCGCCAAAGGTGTTGGAAGAGAACATGGCGCTGAGCATAAGGTTGGCGGAGTTGCTCATAATAGGTGACTCGGGACCCTCGGTGCTCCAGGGGAAGTTAAATTGTTCGGGCGAGAGGTCCAGTTGGTGTCGGCGATGAGGGGTAAAGATCATCATCTTTCCGGTCACAGGGTTAAGCACAGCAATTGGCTTCTTGTCGGAGCGGTCCAGGTTATAGCGTCCCAACCTGGGCTGGCCACGCTCGGCCTTGACTGGACTGTCGGCATCCGAGTCGGAAATGTCGCTCATGGGCTTGGAAGGGCGTCGAGTCTTTCTTCGGACTGGAGGCTCGGGCTCATCTTCTTCGGTAGTGTCACCATCGGCTGGGCATGTTAGTACTGGTAATGATGGCCATGCTGCAAAACTTACTCTCGTAGCCATCCAACTCGGTTGGCTCAAAGCCGAAAGGTATGGCTTGAGGGGTAGAAGCAGCAGTGGCTGGCTGGGAAGCCATTGGAGTGGCAAGAGGGGTATCGTCGTCAAGCTGGCGGAAGATTTCCTCAGCATCTGAGTCCTCGTCTTGGTCGCCATACTGGTTGTTGAAATCCCAGAAAGATCCTGAGTCACTAGATTCATTGGGATCATTCTCAATTTCTCGACGGAAAGCGGGGTCCAGTGCGTTTTGAGAGACAAAGATATCAGGAAAGAACGTCTGAATCTCATCATCACTGTCGGTGGAATCAGAGTCGCTGGAGGGCACATCAAAGTGAACATGGCGCTCCGCGGGGGTATCCGAGCCAAAGATGTTGGCGTCCTGGTAGACATCGGGCTGATCCTCAATATCTGAGACGATGCCTCCCCAACTGCCGGCCTCATCATCATCAATATCTAGGCCCTCTTGTTCATCGTCATCATCGTTTTCTCCCTCTTCTTCGTCGTCATCCTCCTCAATAGTCGGTTGCGGCCGAGGAGCTTGTGGTGGGGTGGGGGGAACATGAGTTTCCTCTAGGATGTTCTCCTCCTCGGCCGCGGCGACATCATCCTCATCGTCGTCTGAAGAGTCGCTGATGTCTTCAACAGCAGAGTAGCCGCCATCGTCGGAGAGGTCTAATGAAGAGGACGAAGGAGTGTCGGAGACTCGGCGGCGCCGGTTGGCGGTCTTGGTCTTCTTGACCGGGGTCGTAAACTTGTGCTTGAGATTACGAGACATTTCGTTTGAAATGGTTCAAGAATGTTTAGTAGTTTGGTTTGTAGTAATACGTCCGAAATGTCTTCGAAGTTGTAGTGTGTTAGATAGGCAAACTCAATTGCTTTGACTATGCAAAATGCAAGACTTGTATGGTGATATAGAAAAGACGTTTATAGTACGATCTTTCCGAACAGCAAGTATATCTTGTGTTATCGTCTTGGATTGGTATATAGAAAGATAAGGGAGGTGAGGTGGTCGGGAGAGTATCAATGGATAGTAGTAATTGTATCAAAAGCCCTTCACAATCGGGCAAGTCGCAGAATCGTTGGTTTCAGAGACAGACTCTCGGTAGAGCTAGCATTCAGCTCCAAGAGCGGGAAAGCCTGTAAAGAACAAAGTCGAGGGAAGATTGACTGGTTAACTCGAAGAACTGCTGGACTGCGAGCCGCGACAGGGAAAACAGCCACGGCCCGCAGTGGGCGTTTACAGCTCAGCGACGGCCGAAGGCATGGTTACTCGACTTGGTTCTTGGTAGGGGGTATTCTCTGGGTGATGCTGAATAATGGCGACTTCGTTGTCTGTTGGGTTTTTGGTTTGGGTTGGTGATGATAGGAAGAAGAAACGAAGCGAGCGAGGGGAGAGGAGGAGAGAAATATCCCAAACTTTTTCCGTTCTTCTAAGTGGGGTCGATCCTGATTGGGCAAGGTGTCGAGTGGCAGCGCACTCAGTGGAGGGCAGTGGATCTGCTGAAAGGCCCAGGGGGGAGTGACTTTCCAGGGAAGAGTGGAGTCGCTGGAGTGTGCAGTGCGGGAGGAAGGTACCAAATGTGCTAGGCTATTTTAGGATGGAAGTCACCGTCACCGCTTTTTGCAGCCTCTGGTCAAGCCCAACCATGGAAGAGAATACCTAAGGTACTCTGAGAAGCGCTGATGTGTCGAGTGAGACATGATGCAAGGAGACTATTCTGTGTTGTTTCAATGAACTATGTATGCCATGCAGACCTAGAATGCAGTTGAGAGAATTCTAGTGAGCGCTGAGAAGGACAATGCTTCGTACAGGTTGGTGTCAGAAACGCTCGGGCTTGGGACCAAATTGAATCATTCTCATTGACTTCAAACAACAGTACATACATTACCCCAGTCCCTGGTCCGTGAGGCGAGCAAAGTCACAATTAGGGGACCAGTCAGACCCCAGAACGAAAGCACGACAGGGAGCCTCGAGTATCAATCTAATGTATGACTAGGGAGAATGCAAGAAATGATATTGGATATCGGAGCCATCTGGGACACGGCAGACAGGCAGTTATCGACGGGAGAATGAGGTGGCCTTACAGCAAGTGGCTGCATATCATTCCCTTCCTATGCACAATTGCACACACAGTCACTGCTCACCGAAATTATGTTTAAACTCAGACATGTCACGAGGATAAACTCTGTCGTTTCTTTTCCAATTATCCTTCATCATTGCCGCGCACCAGAGACCAAGACTGGACCCATCTCCATCCCCATCCATGCTCATGCACGGCAGAACAGACGCTGGAGCCGGGATAAGCAAGCAAGAAATCAAGACCCCTCTTCATCGTCTTTCTCCTTCCTCCAACAGAAGCCAGGCATTTCCCAGTTTCAATCTTTGAAAGCTCCGCAGTGACGAGGTCCACCGTCAAACAGGGGCGTGCACACTAAAGCCTAGATGAGGCGGTTATGTCAGTGGCCAATGCCAACTGCCAAAATGTCCAGTTTCAAGAAAAGACCCAGAAAAACAAAAAGAGGAGCCTTTTCTCTCTTTTTTTTCTGAATCGGACGAGATCCAGAGAAGCATCGTCAGTCTTCTCGCTAAAGCTAGAAAGACGTAAGTCAATGGAGACCTCGGCCCCGAAAAAGAATAAGAATCCTTTTTTACAAGCTGCTTTCGATGTTGCCACGGACACTGGTGGGGTTTATTGCCGGGCTTTCTACGACTTTTTTTTTTCTTTCATTTTTTTCGTCCTCCGAAGTTTTAAGCGACAGCCGGAGTTGACGAGGACTAATTACTCAAGAGCCCGCAGTAGACAAGTCTCGATGCAGAACATAACGTCCACTCTAATGGGGCAGAAAATTCTGGTGAGGCAAGCTAGAATGTCACGCGCTCTCGTGCCTGAATCTGAACTTCTTGACCGTTTCGTTACGTGGACTGCGAAGGTTGAAAAGAATTGACCGAGATTTGAAGCTTGGTTTCACTTCATTTCGTTTCCTCGGCTGTTGGACTTTAGCCTCAACCCCGTATGCTTGTTCTTGAGCATAGACTTGAAACCCAATGGCCTCTGCGTCTCTCAATGCCTTCTACTCTCGACACTCTATCCTCTGCTCTTTGCATTCTCATGTCAACAAACCTTCAAACAACCCCTCACCATCCCCTCCTCTCAGAAAAACACTTCCGTCATCAAACCTCTTAGCGCCAGACCAATTTTTAGAGTCGAATTCTCCTCGTAGCGTCCTTTGCCATTGCCCAGTAAACGGCGCCCCTCTCCAGGATCGTCCTAAGATTTTTCTTCTATTCGACTCGCCGTTTTACCAATGGCTGCCTCGGCATTACTCCTTGCAACAATTGGCGTAACAAAAAAGCGGCACAGTCGCTGGCTCGAAATTAAGGTGAAGCTTCTGCATTATGAACACGTAAATACGAACGCTGAAGATGACTCTGGAGTGAGTCAATCGAGTATCACCTCCCCAGGAAATCAGCTGCTCTAGAGATAATTTCATTGGCTGTTCTGTTACACTCTCACACCCCCTTGCTAGCTGATGACTCTTTGCTGCCACGCATCCTGGCTGCCACAAAGCTTCAAACGGACTTCATACTTAGCGTACTTTCTTGCATGTGAATGGAATGCTCCCTCAGCTTACTGGAGCTTCACAATGTTAAAGCACACATTGAAACACATCTCGGTGAAGAAACTTCCGATTGAGGTCGGAATGAAACATGAGCGAGCGGCATCTTTGCACAGACTCACTGTGACCGCTTAAACCTTACGATGCACCACTTGGAGTGACACCACTGAGTGACGGCTGGCTTACATCCTGGTCCCTGAGGCTTCAAGACGAAATGAAGAGGCGGCCTCAGGAAAGCTCAGCTCCACAGTCAAGTCGAGTCTGTCATCTTTTTTTTCTTGATGGCGTGAAAGCTTCGGTATGGCCCGTGCAGTCAGCCGCGCGCTAGAGCGCTTAGCCCTATCTTATCTTATCTTATCAACGCCCCAAAATTCCTGTTTCTGGCCGTTGTCGTGCCAGCGACGACGCCAAGGGAAACTGGAGTAAACAGACTCCCGCTAGCATGGTAACGTCAACGCTCCGTCGATTTATGAATCCACCAACTTAATCAGTGCTTGACTTTCTGCTCCACGATCTACTCTGTTCCTGCATCTGCGATTTAAGCGAAAAGCATATCATCGAGTTTAGCATTATGGAACGGAAAGCGTCTCATAACCTCTTTGAGGTTTACTTACGACTTCGTCCTCCGCCTCCACGACATGGCGATGGAGATCGCATTCTTGATGTTGAACCCGCCGAGGAAGATTCACACCCCACACACATTATCTTGAACCCGCCGACCGATCGACGTAGGGCAATTGAGAAGTTCCATTTCACCCAGGTCTTCGAAGAAGACGCAACGCAGCTCGATGTCTTCCACTGCACAGAGATTGTTCCCTTCATCGAGGGCGTTCTGGCGCCCAAGGGTGGTGAAGGAACAGACGCTGTCGTTGCTACCCTGGGCGTTACAGGTTCAGGAAAGGTGAGTATCGCGTCAACAATGAAACAACAGGACTAATATTTATAGACACATACAATCCTCGGCAGCAAAACACAACGCGGTTTGACCCAACTCACGATGGACGTCCTCTTCCGATCGATCGGCGAAAACATGCTCGACCCCAACTCTGCTTTCTCAGCACAAGACTCTCTGCAGGCTATCGACGGTGCAGAGTCCTCCTTAACGGTCGCGAGTCACTTCTTCGATCCTCCATTCCGCGACTCGGTCAACTCAAGACCGCCTACGCGCGCGGGCACACCTGGGCTTGTACGACCCCCACCAATACCTTCTCTTATCAACTCCCCTCTCCTTCGCAAGGCCTCAACCCTAGTCAGCACCATCCCTGGCGCGTTTCCTAGCGACTGCGCACCAAGTCCGAAAAGTGTACGACTTGTTAGCGAAGCTGATGAGACGCGACGCCTCAAAGAGCGATAGGATCGCTCTGTTGAGCGTGAGAGACAGCCATTAGGTAGTCTCACTGCTTCTCCCAGCGCGTTGAACTGTCCTGTGAAGCCCAAGCGGGTTTTTCGATCCTTCATGACTCTCACAGCCGCAAGTCGTGTAAAGAATGTTGCTAAACAAGATATCAAGCCCGACCATGGACTCATGTCTCCCCCTCCTCCTCGACGAATCACCGTAAACCCCGCGACCCTCCCTCAGCTCCCTGACGTGAGCAATATCGACGTTTCATGCGATCCGACAGCCGAATATGTTGTTATTATCTCCATGTACGAAGTACACAACGATCGAATCTATGATCTCCTCACCCCAGCATACAAGTCGGGCGCCACAAAGGAGGTACGACGCCGTGCCTTGCTGTTCAAGTCAACGGAGCTATCACCAGACCGAAAGGTTGTTGCCGGCCTTCGAAAGATTATCTGCACAAGCTATAACGACGCCATGACAGTCATCGAGACTGGCCTGCAGGAGCGCCGAGTCACCGGTACCGGCAGTAACAGTGTTTCGAGTCGAAGTCACGGATTCTTTGTCTTTGAAGTTAAGAAGCGAACTCGCAGCAGGAGACCTGGGCCTTGGGAGGGAAATAAGTTTACAATTGTTGATCTGGCTGGCAGTGAGCGAGCGCGCGAAGCCAAGACCGCGGGTGCCACACTTGCCGAGGCTGGTAAGATCAACGAGAGTTTGATGTACTTGGGCCAATGCCTACAGCAACAAAGCGAGGCTGCAAGCTCAAGCAAGGTGAGTTACACCTGACACGATGGCGGATAATGACTAACATGTAGTAGCCAAACATCGTTCCCTTCAGGCAATGCAAGCTTACTGAGCTCCTCTTCTCCAACTCGTTCCCTTCATCATCCTCTCAGTCCCACGCCCCTCGCCGAAACCCCCAGAGGGGTGTTATGATCGTCACTGCCGACCCTCGTGGTGATTTCAACGCAACATCTCAGATCCTACGATATAGTGCACTCGCTCGAGAAGTAACAGTACCTCGTGTTCCTTCAATCACAACCACTATCCTCGCCCAACCACCACAGATAGGCAAACGCTCTATAAGCCCAACGCACCGCCCTATTAGCCCAACACGGCCATTCATGCCTCCGGGATCAGCATCGTATAGGAACTACTCTCCTCCAATGAGCTCAGATGAACGTGCTACCATGGAGATTGCAGCGCTTGAGATCGCCCGCCTTAGTGAAGAAGCCGATCAATTGCGCGAAGAAGTCGATCGACAGTCTGAAGCACGTGTTGCTGCTGAAGCTCATCTTCTTACTATGGAAGATCGCATGCTTGATCTCGAGGCAGCCATTCGTGAAGAGTGCGCCATGGAGTTTGAGCAGCGTCTTGCTATGGAAATGGCCCGCTGGAAGAACTCCATGGCCATTGAGCAAGAACGTAGCGAAGAGCACTGGGACCGCAAAGTCGAAGTCCTTGAGCGTGGCCTTGCCTCTGACGATGATGGCGACAAGGAGAACGTCCTCATCGAAGATCTTGAAGAAGAGGTCGACCGCCTCCGTCGCGAAAACGGCATCCTCAAGCGTGAACTCGCCTCCCGCAGTCCCACCAAGCGCAAGCCCCTCGAGGAGCGTGAAGACTTTGCACCCACTGCAAAGACATCTCGTGGCGATCGAGGCGATAGTATGACCAACCTAGGCAAGAAGCTGGAGCGCATGCGTGTTAGCGACAGCAAGGCGCGCCCAGTAGCAGCCAGCGGGAGCGGTAGCCCCAAGAAGATGCGCAAGTTGGGGAATAAACGATGGGAGCATGATGATGATGATCTGTCTTAGAATTACTAGCTTTATGAACGTGCTTTTAAAGGTCATGAATGGATGGTTGGTTGGCTGGCTTGTGTTATAGAATGGTTGGGTTTGGATGGGTCGGATAATGATGGAGTATACCCTCTACGTAATGAATGTGCTCAAGTACTTGGCATCGATCGTAATTCAGTTATTGATTGTTCATTTACATCCTCGTCCTTATGTGTTCTAAAAGCAGACTTTGTTTATCGTCGTTTTGGCAATTCTCCAAAGTTCGACAATATTACTAGATCATTATTCATTGCATCCCAACCCTTAAACCCTGAATGAACCTTGCCTCTGGATTGGTCTTCAACAACTTGAGTAGCCCATTAACATTGTCCAGAGACGCCCGCCTTACGATGATAGCTTGTCTCGCCTGAGAGATGCCGCCCGGAGTCCATACTAAATGCCGAGGTGTCATACACTCCCTTGATATCCTTATGGCCCTTTCAACAGTCCCGTCGCTCACCCTTGCTCCTCTAAGCAGCATTAGACGCACGCATTCCGTCACATTGCAATCTTCTTCCACGCCTCCTCCCTTTTGTAACTCGGCAGTGGAAATAGCATTCGCTAGTACTTCCTCCCATGCTGTCGTTTTGCGGAATCCAATTTGACTGATGGCCTTGTTTGGCTTAGCTCCTCTGTCAAGTAAGAGCTTCATCATCGGTGCACTTCCCGAGTCTGTCAGGGGCACAAGCGAGAGGAGAGATGTTACCAACACCTCTGGATTTCCCTGTAGCCTCCAAGAAATCCACGACAATTTCAGACCTTGTTTGCTCGGTGTTCGTTGTGCAGTTACGGCGAATCCTCCCGGGTCCGCTTTTGCGCTGATATACTCCCGAACACCCATCATCGTCGCCAAGCAGAGGAATTCTTGGTTGGGATCATAACTGTATCTACTCGTCTCGATCTCAGTCAATTTTCTCTGCCATGTTCCTTGAGGCTCCCTGAACCTATTTGCTCTGTAGTCAAAATGGCAGAGTGCAGCGCATTGATCTCGTAGATGATCCATCAGTTGCACAACTTCGTTCCTTGACGCCGACAAGGCTTTACCGGCATAGTGTAGGCCATCCATAAGTTGGTATTGGAATATGTAAGTCGTTTGTCTGACAGGCGTTCTTGATCTCATCCAAAGTTTGGTCAAGGATGCATAACCCGCTGCGATTCTGAGATTAGGGTCAAATGGCTCGGTGAGATAGCTATTGAGCTTTTCCTGAGTGTCAGGACCGTTCAAAAACTCGGAGAATGTTCTGTGTAGATACACCACACTTCCTCCGTTGGATTTGGTTGCATCGTCGGGTATGCTAGCTCCCTCTGGATAAGACATAGGTGGCGTGGGCGTGGTTTCATGAACCTCAAGGAGACCTCTGCAACGGCTAACGAGACGGCGGCGCATGTTTTCCAACCGTCCCAGCACCTCTTCTAGAGGAACAGTAACTGGGTCCTCATCGATGACTCTATCGAGGAACTTGACCTCATCTGCATACCACAACACTCGCAGTGAGGGTGGTACTTTGCACGCGTACACTAGCTTGAAGAGCTGGGCGGCATGTTCGCGGTACAATGGATCGATACTTTCGATAATTCTTTCATACAAATCGTCCATCTCTGCCGGCAGCAGATTCAATCTGTTTTCGAGATCCTCAACGCGATCACCTGCCACGATGCCAGCCAAGAGTGAGGCTACGACGATAGTGACCCATAGAAATACACCACTGGCTTTATCGGCAATGGAGTGACTGAGGGTGCTGGCGAGTTGGGGCTGCATTCTCTGGAACCGTTTGAACTGAGAGTCTGCTTCAAACTTGGAAACGACGTATTTTATGATGTCGTTGTAGGTGAGGTCTTCCATTTTAAGTCTGGGATAGTCTCCGAATGCATTCTCGAACTCAGTCCAAGGACGACTTGAGATACAGATTTTTATTGGGGATAATGTAAACTCTTGGACCAGGGAGATAAGAGTGTTGCAATCGCCATCGAACTCATCTAAGCCGTCAATAAACAGGGCGAGCTTGGCTCGAAAGCTGATGTGTCTAACAGCTTGACGGAACATGTCGCCCAGTTCATCTGGACTCAAGTGCCTGGGGTCTTCGTTGAAGAGACATAATGATTCCCAGCGTGACGGAGCAACAAGCGGTATAACATCTGGATGCGCGCGGAGAAGCTGAACGAGCAGCGTGCGGAACAGGCCCTCTTGGCTCGCTTGTATGTCCGATCCAATGGCCCAAAAATGGAATGAGGCAATCGTAAGGTTTTTTTCGCCTGCCCATTGTTGTAAATACTCCTCACATCGGTTTTGTTGTGTAGATTGGTCGATGGGCTGGAGTAGATACTTCATCAGCGTAGATTTTCCAGAGCCTGGTTTTCCGGTGATCCAGTAGAGGCTATCGTCAGATACGAGCCATTCTTTGAACCCGGTTGATGAATCGGCAGTGCCTTCGCCTTTGAAAATCCAGTTAAAAGTTCCCTTATGGGCATCCTTGATTGTGAGTTCCCTCTCTTGTATCGTGTCATAACGGATTCTCGAGATGAAGATCTGTTCCAGCTGTTTTCGTCTGTGAGCTGACAATTGAATGCTTGATGAGTCTGGTGGACTCTGAGCCTCAGGGTTGTGTATACGGGCAATCATGGCGGCTGTGAACTCAGACTTGATCTTTTGTCGCTCGTGGAGGCCGCCTATCAGGTACTCCAGTGCCAAAGAGCCAAAACCTGCTTGAACATCATTCGCACCAGAAATACCGCCCAAGGATTTGATGTCGGCTCTCATAGCGCGCATTTCCAATAGCATTTGCGTCTGATTCTCCAGTGTCTCTCTTGCAGTGGCCCTCAGGTTGACGGACAGGTAAAATGTCAAGTCAGCTTTGACTTGATTCAGTTGGCTTTCCAGGCTCTTCAATCTCTCTTCCTTCCAGAGGATCAGCCACGCTTTCATCAAAGCATCTCGCTTCCGTCCGTGGTCACTTTGTTCAATGCGCTCGAGTGAGTCAAGCATTTCTGTCGCGATTGCTTCGCTTTTCTTTGCTAACGCGCATATCGCTGTGTCTGTACTTGATCCGGGTTGGCATATGGCCTGCAGCTCTTGTTGAGCGTCTCGGAGGTTCTTTGATGAGATGTGCAAATTGCCCAGACTATTGAAAAAGTCATGTTTCGATTGCCTAACCTGCCAGAGGGTTATGATGAAACGCGTACCGAAGTCGATAACCTGCAGCACACTGGCCGCTGCACCAAGGGCAGCCAGCTCAGCCATGGCTAGGGATTAATGGAATGAAATCGAAGGCAGGATAATTGAGGGAGTTTTGGGATAATCTCAGGTCTGAAAATTTCCAAGTATTTAAAAACAGCCTTGTCGTTCTCCTGTACTTGGGGCTCTCATGGTTCATCTCATCAGGGCTGAAAGAGCTGGGAGGGCGGAAGCAGGCTGTACAGCCATAGCCTCGCCCATTGATTCGTTGGTCAACAAGTGGCTTGCATGGTTATGAATTCTCGACCACTCTTTTGAGGTTGGCATCGCGACCAAAAAAAGGTGCTCATGGTTGGAAGAATGATTCCCATCGTGTTGATGTGATTGTTTATGTCGGATGTGGATGTCTGGACTGGTTTGGTAGGCTAAGATGAGGAAGAGTGGGATGAGTTAGGAAGAAAGAGGAACTCGGTAGGTCACTGGGAAGGAGCATGGATGAGTCGTCAGCTGGAAGTCAGTACCAAGTGGAGGTGTATAGTAGCAGAGCCATGAACGCGAAGCTCATTGGTGCGGAGAGATGTATAATGTAGGCAAGTGATATATCGTTGTTTTGAGCATCCCTTACTAACTAACAACTCTCTGATAATAATGGAGTCTCCCAAATACAGACCGGCTGGCGGAACCTGGCAATCATGACCGGGTGGGCGGGTTTAAGACGGATATCAGCAGTGGACCCTGAATTCTTCGACCACTTCCTTAGACTTCTAGGTTGCAGAATCGGTCGGTGTCAGATAACAAATGCCGAAAGGTAGTTTATGCGCTTGATGAACTTTGGTTCATGGAGGCCGGTAGCAATACACCAAAAGCATTGGTGGCTCAAAGGACCACGTGATCGGTACACACAGACAAAGCATCCAGGGACTGGTGAGCAAGCCCAAGACAGCAAGTAAGTTTGGAGGGATGCTGCTTACAAGGCAAATGCCGTTCTTGAATCATGTACGAGTGCTCATAGGTTGAGCATTCGCAATACGACGAAACATAGTAAGCTCACTTCGCTGGCGATACGCCTTACCGCCCACATACCGCCCGCCGAGTAGCACTGCCCCAGCATGAAACGTAATAGCTGCCGCACCTCTGCAACAACAGTGTCCAATACATTGTATCGCAATGCACTACGATTCTTCTGTTCCTATTCTCGAGTCTGTTGGTAGCAGTTCTGTAACAGGTAAACGGACCCTCGGAGCCGGTCTGAGCCCATGAATTCTGTACCGGCCGGGATCCCTGGACGTGATCCACTGTAAAGCCACAAGGGTACAATATCAGCGCTTATTCTTAAGCTTTAAGGTACCGACATATAGCAAAAAGTCAAAGAAATGAAAGAGAACGATGGCCGTTGCATTACTCCGTATTCACGTGTGTAACGGCTGTAGAGTTTATGGGCAAATTGCAATCATGCATTTGCGGAAGAGGCGTTCGTCACGCACAGTAAAAAGGGCCATTTCTGGACAAAGAGGGGGACCCGTTGATGCCTGGCGAAACGTGGAGAAGGGCTGTATGCGACACTGTTTGAACTGTATCAACGGTGCACTGTCGTGTCCATTGATCTGTTTGCGTTTGCTAGCTGAGACTGGAGGTTGGTCGCATGACTTGACTTTACTTGGCCTTTGACCTTTGAAGCTGATCCATCCCAATTCCGTTCCTCCTCTTTTTTTCCTTTCTTCTCTCAACACAATCTGACAGTCTATCTTGTTTCCTCTTCTCCATATTCACATCGCGCAACAGACGGGAGAGAGCGCAAACGCCAGAGTGTCATCTCATCTCACTCTCACCTCCTGCCAAGACTTCGTGAACTGTGCGTCTTGGGCAACTGTCGTCATTTTTATATGAAGAACCCGCCCTTAAGACCAGCGCGCCCAAATCCACCGGCCGCCGTCATTCCTCAGCCAGCGCTTGTGCAGATCCATCAACCAACTCCGTCCCGTCTCGTCGCTCCTGTTTTCTCACTTTTTCTCCCTTGTATCACCACCATCAAGGGATTAAAACTCGCATCGTGTCCCGTCCATCCTGTCCCCGATATCTCGATCTCTCCCCCATCTCTTATCGCCATTTATCTCTCATTTTTTATTTTTTATTTTCGATATGACGTGGGAACTCAGCCAGAGGCGGTTCATCCGCTCCATTAACTCCAAGTACATCTACGGTCGCATCGTAAGTCACGCCCTGTTTTTTGCAACTCTATGATCCGTCGCCACTTTAGCTTCCCCAGTATTTTCCCCAACTACTGTCCAGCTCTATCGTCATCGCTACAAGCTCTTTTTTTTCGCTTGTTCATGACATAACTTTGCGCAATATTTTTCTTTTCTTTTCTTCAACTTTTATTTTTCTATTTTCCAGTCTTGCCCTTCTTTCGTTGAGCTGTTAGGCCTTCTTTGTGCGACTTGATTCGATGCTGACATCACCAGCCTCTTTTGCATACCATCATCTTCTTAATTGAAATGGCCTTTATCGCAAGACTCACAGCTCGATTCAACTCGTACTATGACGAGCGACCGCGTACGTTACCTTGTCCTCTGCCGCCCAATACCATATAACTGACATCCCTCAGTCATGACCATGATGGTCACAAACGCCATCCTCGGAGGTGTGGCCGACACAGTCGCCCAGTCCATCACAGCCATCCGCGAACGAGCCGTCCGCCAGCCCGGCGGCCTCAAGAAGAACGACGGTATCGCCATTGAGATCCACGAGCTTGACCGCAAGAACCCCTTCTACGACCGCGACTTGATCCCCGATTCGGCCGGTCTTCCTCCACCTTTCGACTTCGAGCGTCTCACTCGCTTTATGGCATATGGTTTCTGCATGGCTCCCGTACAATTCAAGTGGTTCCGCTTCCTCGAGCGAATCTTCCCCGTCACCAAGACCAGCGCCTTCGCCCCCGCCATGAAGCGCGTTGCTTTCGACCAGCTTATCTTTGCGCCGTTTGGTTTGGCTGTGTTCTATACCACTATGACTATTGCTGAGGGCGGTGGCCGCCGTGCCATTTCGAACAAGCTTAGGGATATGTACATCCCTACTCTCAAGGTGAACTACCTTGTGTGGCCTGCTGTGCAGATGGTCAACTTCCGATTGATGCCTGTTCAGTTCCAGCTGGTATGTCAATATTGTTTTGGACCTTGGAAATACACATTGCTAACGTATTTGCAGCCCTTTGTGTCGACAATTGGTATCGCCTGGACAGCATACCTGTCCCTGAGCAATTCGTCTTCTGACTAAGCCCGCTCCACGTTCTTGTGAAGGTTGTCAATCGGCCTTGAACTAGTTACTGGCTGACGATGTCGTAACATTGAATCGCGTCGACTGATTTAGTCGTCGCATAGAATCGGCGTTGGGGTTCCATCTATATACTACATGATTTGGCAATGTGGCTTCAAAGCCTGCGATTGGGAGTTTGAAACTCGAACATTGCTGCAGCAATCGCCTCGCACGGCATCTCGGTTTTTCATATTTGGGATGGGATACAGACCATGTTTAGATTAATATCTTGGGTCTTGTTTGGAGTTTTGGTAGAATTGAAAACAACCATGAATTGATCTTTGATGATTGTGTTTGCTGGTGCAGTTGTAGGTCCCCTTGTTTCGCGAATATCAAGCATGTTGCTTGTTGGAGGAAGAAATTGAACATGAATACGAATCTCGCGGTGAGAGAGGTGTCTGAATAATAAGTCATGCTATGATACAAAGACATGGGTAATTGGTTGTATTGTAGGGCTGACGATCCGGGATAGGACTCGGCCGTTTAAGAGCCAGCCTCTAGGTTAAATGGGGATTACATGGGAACCCAGTAAGGTGTGTGGCCTGTCAAGATATAATTGACCGAGATAGTTGAGTGGTCTGAGGATTTCTGTGGCAATTGTGTTTACGATTTACCATAGAGGAGTAAGTAATGAAAACGTGTATCAAGCTTTGACTATCAGGTCAGAATCGAGGTTGTCCCAACATGGGTTTCTCTCAGCTTCCATCCATGCTAGCTTATACCTCATATCATGCATCTTGGTGCCTATCCATTACCTACAAAGTCAACAAGGTACCGTAATTGTATGTAAAAGGCGTGGCTCTCGGCGGTGTGGTCCGGCCCGCGTCTCTCCGGGTATGCCGCATCCGCATCGCCAGAAGCCGGAGGACCATGCCCGTAACCCGGCGATGTATTGATGCCTGTCTGAGACTCAGGGTATCCGTAGGTATCTGTAGGGTATGTGAAAGTCGAGTCCGTGCTTCAAGTTGAGTGGTTTGGAGGGAAGTGGATTTGCAGGAACTAGACCGAGACGACACCGATCGTGTCATATCATGGATAATAGAGTTAGGCCGGTGATAGCAAGACAACTCACGCCAGATTCATGGCTAAAGTGTTTTGTTCAGGGGCTTTCACGGGCCTCATCATCCCACCATCTGCGAGTGCAGCCGCGAAAGCCCCGCCAACGCCAGCGTCATCGCGTTGAGATTGACCCCCACCTTAGCCGCAACAGCAGCGCCAGCATTATTTACTACCATACCCTCCCCTCCAACATAAAGTCTCTTCTCCCCTCGACACCACTTTCAGACCTCAATCCTTATTCTTTCATCCTACAAACCGCAATCATGTCGCTGTCTAACAAGCTCTCCATCACTGACGTTGACGTCAAGGGCAAGCGCGTCCTCATTCGAGTAAGTAAAAGCTTGATAAGAATTGAATTGCCCCGCCATCAAGATCAATGGTTGAGCTTGGTTGAGCTCCCCGCATCGCATCATATCATCATGTCATGAACAATCATCGATGCAATTGCACAAGAAAAGACTTGCATTCAATTGTACAATCTTTATTTCAGCTACAATCGCCAGACGCAACTCTCCCAAGCATTCACTTCACATCTTCAATAAAGCCTCAACAATACCCCGCCATCCTCAACTTCAGCTAACAAAACCCCTCTCAGGTCGACTTCAACGTCCCTCTCGACGCCGACAAGAACATCACCAACAACCAGCGCATTGTCGGTGCCCTCCCCACCATCAAGTACGCCCTCGAGAATGGCGCCAAGTCCGTCATCTTGATGTCCCACCTTGGTCGCCCCAACGGTGCCGTCAACGAGAAGTACTCCCTCAAGCCCGTTGTCCCCGAGCTTGAGAAGCTTCTCGGCAAGAAGGTCACCTTCGCCCCTGACTGCGTTGGCCCTGAGGTCGAGGAGATCGTCAACAAGGCTGAGGATGGCGCTATCATCCTCCTCGAGAACCTCCGCTTCCACATTGAGGAGGAGGGCTCTTCCAAGGATAAGGAGGGCAACAAGACCAAGGCCGACAAGGCTCAGGTTGAGGCTTTCCGAAAGGGTCTGACCGCCCTTGGTGATGTTTACATCAGTGAGTACTCCAATTAAACACTGTCTCAAATCGTGCAAGCTAACAAGAACAGACGACGCTTTCGGCACTGCTCACCGTGCTCACTCTTCCATGGTAGGTGTCGATCTCCCCCAGAAGGCCTCCGGTTTCCTCGTCAAGAAGGAGCTTGAGTACTTCGCCAAGGCCCTCGAGTCCCCTCAGCGCCCCTTCCTCGCCATCCTTGGTGGCGCCAAGGTCTCCGACAAGATCCAGCTCATCGACAACCTCCTTGACAAGGTCAATACCCTGATTGTCTGCGGTGGTATGGCCTTCACCTTCAAGAAGACCCTCGAGGGTGTTTCCATTGGTAACTCTCTCTTTGACGAGGCCGGCTCCAAGACTGTTGGCAGCCTCGTTGAGAAGGCCAAGGCCAAGGGCGTCAAGCTCGTCCTCCCTGTTGACTACATCACCGCCGACAAGTTCGACAAGGACGCCAACACTGGCTACGCTACCGACAAGGACGGTATCCCCGACGGCTGGCAGGGACTTGACTGTGGCGAGGAGTCCGTTAAGCTCTACAAGGAGGCCATCGCCGAGGCCAAGACCATCCTCTGGAACGGTCCCGCCGGTGTCTTCGAGTTCGAGAAGTTCGCCAACGGCACCAAGGCCACTCTCGACGCCGTCGTCGACGCTGTCCAGAAGGATGGCAAGATCGTCATCATCGGAGGTGGTGACACCGCCACCGTCGCCAAGAAGTACGGCGTCGAGGAGAAGCTTAGCCACGTCTCTACCGGCGGTGGTGCCAGCTTGGAGCTCCTCGAGGGCAAGGAGCTGCCCGGTGTTACCGCTCTGTCGAGTAAGTAAATAATATCCACACCTGTTGGAATACGATGTATATGAACCTGTTGATGACGGGCTATGAAAATGGAAAAAGGTCGGGCTGGAAGGGCTAGTCTGTAGCAAAGACAGAGCAAAGCAAATAATTAAATACCAAATACCAATAGAGGTGTGAAAGCGCCATAAAAACATTACCTACGTTTCAACGAGTCTTTTGCTCAGTGCACTTGTATCGGTGATTAATTAAAATGTTGAGTTCTTCACCTGTGCCCCAATTGCTGTTGTATCGTCTCGCAATGCTTGCAACTTCAATCACACTGCCTTCTCGCAGGCGCACCAGGTATAATATCTGATATCATTTGGTTCACCACTCGTGGTTAAAGAGGTTGCGTCACCGCCTTGTCCTTCACCTTCAAGATCTTTGGCGGTCTGGGGATGATCATTATACTGTGTATTTCTAAGCGCTTATCGCTATCTAAAGAGCATATAGCACCTCTTGTTGTCTTTTCTTGTTGGTCGGGGACTCGATATCATCCATTTCTTGATGGATCCTTGGATCCCAAATATTGTGCGACTCCCTTGTGTTCTTCGCTTGCCCGGTTCTTAAATCGTTCGCTGTTCAGTCGTCACATTCCATGCTTTCTCAACCTCGTCTGTTCCTCGCTCTTGGGAGGCTCGTGCGTTATCCATCCCATGCTTGCCGATCTTTCGTGGTATGGCATCGTATCAAATCCGTTTGAAATTTCGCGCGTGGGTCGATGAGTCGTTCGACTGCAGAGCGCAGAGATTCAGAAAACGCAATACGTTCGGAACTATCGTTGACGATTCTATCGGCGCTTGGCAGCCTCAACCTTCTTGAGTTCTTCCCTGTATACCGATTAGCTCTTGTCTAGAAGGGAGCTGCAGAGGATGTACGAACCTCAGTTGTTGCGAGAAGTCGTCGCTTGTGTCGTCGTCATCCCAGCTCTCCTCCCAGAGATGCTTAGTCTCGCCGCTACCCTTGGCAGCCTCGGTCTGATCCTCTGGCCAGTCTACGCCTTCGTTAGTCACCACGAGAGATCATTGAGATAGAAGCGGTCGCACCATCGACGGGGAAATCCTCGAACTCGTCGTCCTCGCCGAGAGCGGCGGGCTTCTGCTCTGGCTTCTGCTCAGCAGGCTTGTCGTCTGTAGTCTTGGGATCTGTGGAGGCCATTGTAAATGGTGTGTGAAAGAAAGTTCTGGGATTAGACAGAAAAGAGCGCGGTTGTGGTATGAATGATTGGGAGGCGGAAGTAGAGCTGTGGGTGGGTGATAAGAGGCTGTGGATAGCTTGCTTGCTGATGATGCGGTAGCTGGAGCCTTGTGAGGCGCTGAGCGGAAAAAGGATTGGCCGTTGTTGAGGATGTAGGGTAGCTGAATTGGAGTTTGAACTCATCTATTAGATGGAACAAGGGAACAATGGATAAGACAGTTAAGAATATTAAAAAGGCAAGTTTATTATTACTTTCAATTTTATAACGTCTATCGTGGGACATCTGAGTTGTAAACTTTGTCAATTCTCTTCTTAAGCAACTATTCATGTCTTCCCACAACTCTCAACATCCTGGTCTATTTCTGTCATCAATACTTTTATGACAAAACTAAAACCCAATTGGGGACAAGTAAGATCAAGAGAAACAAAAAGAATTAGTCAAGCGAAAGGAAACAAAAAGGAAGGTATAATAAGCCAAAAGGTAAGAGGCTAATTGTTATAACTGGCAAAAGGAAATTATTGCGAGTTGCTGTACTCTTGCGACCGAGGGGAATCGAACCCCTCTCTAACGCTTGGAAGGCGTTAATGCTAACCACTACACCACGGTCGCTGGTGGATTGTTGAAGATTACTTTAATGTTTGAGGTTATATTCACAGTTCCATTGTAAAACACGCTCTCAATTGCGAACTCGAGTTTCGGGATACAACTCCGGTTGAGAGCGGCTTTTAATCGCCGTACACTGTTCGAAGAGCAAATGTCCTTGTATCTTCTATTTTCGTTCATAAGTGAACATGTTGGTGTGAGTCAAAAGACAACCTCGGTCGCGTTCCCTATGGTGGTGCCATGACCAACCATCGCCCTTCATAACCACTGAACTCCTCCCCAATGAGCCTAGATGTGCTCTCCCATGGCACCCGAAACGCTCCAGAGTTGAACATGGGAGAATAAATAGTCGCCGCAGTCTCTTCTACCCGTCCTGTATCCGCCTCTAGCTGTGCCCTCATCTCCTTCAACGCCGCCCGCGTTTGTGCCAGAATCTTCCCTGCACTATCCTTCCCCGGCTTTCCTGTCCTTGGATTCGGTCTTCCGTATCCATAGCTAGTGAAAAGACAAACAATATGGATGTTCGGAGCTCCTTTAGCTACGTCTGAAGGCTGAGGCGGAATGATGTAACATTGCCCAGCCAGACTTGGTGATGGCCACCGTGAAGACGCGTCTGCTTTGGTTGCGTTGCAAAATCTCTTGTACTCTTTGCAAGCTGCTGGGAATACAGCCGCGAGTTCAGCTGCGATACCAGCGCCCCACTCTGCGATACAATTTGTCGCATGGACGAGGTATATACCTGAAGGGAGGGATCGAATGGCGTTGAGGGGCGTCGCCTCTAATACAAAGACTGGAGCTGCCATTTTGTTGATGTGATTGAGCAGTTGTGAGATTTTCTTGTGATAGTTTCATCTGTGGACGGGGCAAATGTCTCTTTATAAGTCCATGATCTGCTCTTGGCTGCGTGAACGATTTAGGCGTGACTCATCGGCTAGATAGCTAACCTTGAACTTCCGTCAATGGACGGAAGTCGATAAAGAATAATACCAGAATTAAGAGCGAAATGAAATGAATATGCTTGGATATTCAGTGTGCTGTGCTCTTGATTGAAGCCTAGATCGAACACTACAAGGCCCTGTTCCCCCACTGATGAATCCTCGTTGTTCCACGGACGTGATGAACTCTTGAGCGGCTTCGCTGTCGCACCCTAAACTTCCTTCCAATGGCATTTGGAGAATATGCCAGACTTCAATGGATTTAGTGCTCCACCGATTTTGTCGGCTTGAGCTCTTTAATGCTGCTCACAAAGTAATCTCCGTATGTCTACGCTTCGATCTACCAGATAGCTATCACAGACACAACACAAACGCAAATATAGAGAGAAATATCTTCAAAGGATATAATAGAAAGAAATCCTGTCTTATGAGATAGAATAAATTGCAGGAGATGTCATTATGGGGACAAAAGTAGACCAGCTATGTGTTTCCTAACTCATCACAGTTGTTAGGCCAGACCTCCAAAATATCTGTGGCTATTACTATACGTTACCACGACCAAATTTCGCAAAGGAAATGTACCTGAAATGCGTTTGTATTCAGAATTAGAACCTCAATCCACATCCAGCCCTGGCCTCGCTACTCGGCGATTGACAATGTCCGTATACTGAGTTCTGGTTGCATTTGCCAACAAGGTTCGATCGCCGCTCGGACAACGACTGCAGCCTACAAATTGCTATGAGAGATGAACTGAAATGAAGGAATAGAGTGGTAGCGAATATATAAAGGATTGGGGGAACATGGTAGGGTGAGTTGAGAGTGTAGCCATTATCCGGCCTCTTATGATACACCATGGTCCCAATTCAGGTAATAAGAGAGTCTAATGCTCTCCTATCCTCTCTAACCAAAGGAACGCTGTTCTATTTGCAGGCGCGACATCAGGGATAGGACAGAGCGTGTTGGAATAACTCGCCCAACATGCGCCAGCTCCCACATCTACACAGTCGCTCGCTCACAAACAGCTCCGTCTCACGAACGCCTCTTGGCCAAGCTGAGACAGTCAAACCCCAGTGTGAGCTACAATCTCATCGAAGACGATGTGTCTCTTATTTCAGAAGTTAGCAAGTTTGTCGATGCTATCAGGCAGGCCGAGACTAAGCTTGACACTGTTCCTATTGATTGGATTCTGGCCTGTTGACGGCCATCATGACACCAGTGAAGGGCTTGATCCGTCGATGACAATGTGATAATACTCGAGAATCCGAGTTGTACAGCAATTAATCCCTTTTCTAAACAGCGCTGATAGCCCTCGCGTTGTCTCGGTTCTGGCCGGAGGGCTGGAAGCACCACTCACTGAACGAGGAAGACTTAGAACTGCGCGACCGAAGCAACTGGACGGCTTGGACCTCATCTTTGCTCTCGGCTACAATGGAAACATTATCGCTTGAGAGGATTTCTCATGAAAACCCTTATATCAGTATGGTGCACTGGTACCCCGGACCTGTGCCCACGCCTAGATTGGCTAAACTTGCAAAGGCTGGCCAAGCACCGCCAGACAATGAAATGAGCCAGGATGATGTGGGTGCCCGTGCTCTGTTTCTTGCGACGAGTGATCGTTATTCTGTTCATGGAATCTTAGTACCTGTCTCTGAAGGGCTTGAGTTGGCGAAGAAGTCAGGTGGAGGGATCTTTTTGGTCAACCCAGTGGGTGGGATTACCGACAACGAGGGCGTGTTGTTAGGAATGAGAGAGCGGGTGTTGATGAAGCTGTTTGGAAGTTTACAGAGAATATATTCGAAGCTAATGCCTAGGCTGGACCTGAGAATATGACTGGTCTTTCTGTGCGATGCGCACCGGCCTGAGGCTGGCACGCTGGGTAGTAGTGTAAGTGCTAAGGCTCCGGGCTTGATGGGTGTTTTGGACCAGATTGTTCAGGCCAAAACAAACTATGAAGGAATAAACCATGTTAAATCGAGTGAATGAGATCATAGGGGAGTCCTTGACTCATAAAGATTACGAATGAATGGCTGGTGTCGCTTATACCAGGAGTGGGAGGTCCACCCAGACCCGTGAACTCCAGCCCATGGAAACTCAACACGATATTAACCTCAACATAAACTTTGACAACGCACCACACAGCCCGAACAGATCCCACATGCTCCTGAGGAAGTATTATATACTTGTTTAATCGTAATGCCTAGTGAAGCAGTGTGATGACGGAGTGGCAGCCGCCAATGTCCTGAGCACTGCAAGGTAGGTCCATAGACAGTAAGCCTTGTAGGTTCAACTCCCATCCATCCTATATCCAGAAAAAAAAAAAAAAAAAAAAAAAAAAAAAAAAAAAAAAAAAAAAAAAAAAAAAAAAAAAAAAAAAAAAAAAAAAAAAAAAAAAAAAAAATAAAAAAAAAAAAAAAAAAAAAAAAAAAAAAAAAAAAAAAA